>JAQIXN010002465.1:0-11496 GCA_034698145.1 Proisotoma minuta
TCAGAGAATCAATTTTTATATAGCCACATATTTCCAGAATATTTAGTAAGTGTAAACTCCCATGGCACGTGTGGTTTGGATGTTTTTTTTTTAATTTAAAAAGGACTAATCTTACAAGACATTGACAATCATTACACACTATTAAAATGCGACAATCATACAATGACGAATTGAAGAAAGAATAATAGTTTCAACGAGTAAAAGTGATTATGTTTAATTGTTTTGTGGTGATGTGAATATTTTGTGCATTTACTTGAATTGAGATTTTATTTTACTGTTTATCTTTGTGAAGGAGATATATCAAAATAACGTAAGATTTTTATTCTTTAAAATATTTTTTAGATCTGAGCATGGTTAATGTAATGAAGGGATGCAAAAGTGCAGATAATTTCTAACTAATTTTATAATCACCAATATTTAATTTTAATAATATATATAACAAATGCATATACATAATTACCCACACTATCAATTACTTTAAATATCTTCATTCTTTTTGGATATTTGTTTAAATTTCTCGACCTGTCAGCCGAACAAAGAAAGGAAGAACTGATTTGAATAAATAAATGCCTTCTATAGAAAAGTCACTCGAACTGTTGTCAACTTGAATTGTGAGTGACATTTCATAAAAATATTTTTCTGACTTTCTCTCTAAGAGTAAGAAAATGCACCCATAAAATACTTGGATATTTGCACGCAATATTTTCAAGGCAAATTCCTGTCCTCATTTTTATTTGGTTTAACCCGTAATTACATATCAAGGGCAAAACCTAACAAAACCCGGTGTTTTGGCCTTCAACCAATTTATCAAAAGGTAGTTACTTTATGTAATTGTTTTGTCAATGACTCAACCACATGCATTTACCAATACCCGGGTATCATGAAAAACTACCCGTTTTAGTCGATATTGGATAAAACAACGGGTGGTGAAATAAATTATCCTAAGTTGACATATTTGCCTTACCAAAGCTTTTAATTCTTATCAACATTTACAACAAAGCTTGTGCTTGAACTTGGAGAAGGAAATGAAATCAAGTGGTGCATAGTTTATCGCAAGTTAATAACTTACTACACTTTTATGATACCTGAATACAAAACAGCTATTGGAGGTTAAATGAAACTTGCAGATAAGGAACAGCCACGCGACGCTGAAATCATAGAAGCAAACAATTCACATAATACATTTATTAATTTTTTAAAACAATAATTCTAAAAAGAAAGATACGTTTGTAAAAATCACTAGGTACGTATCATATTTAGGCTAAATAAAATAGCGAAAACAGCGTTAAAGATTAGTTACTTTATTCACTAATAGTTTTCAAAAACGTAATAAATTTGAATAAAAAGATAATGCGGATGCATTAAATATTTTGCTAATGGAATAGAATTCAAGTGAAGATCCTATTTCTCAAAATGAGACAGAAACATGACATTTAAACAAAGGAACCGAAGCCACTTATTACTTAAAGTTCACTTTCCATCAAACTTGTAAAATTGTAAAGCTACGAAAAGTGTCAAATCCTTCCCATTTAACAAACTTTCTATTTCACTTTACGACAAATGTGGAAATTTGAATACTGATATTAGATTATACTCTTGATGTTAAAGGGTCCCTTTAATTAGTCCTTAAATCCCAAACCACACAATAGAGTATGTCAAGGTGGTCCCTTGGGATTAAATCAGGTAAATTTAATATTTTACCTGATTTCCCACTGATAAAGAAAGTAAAAGTTACAGAAATAGATCGGCCAATTTATAACAAAATTAAATTATTTTTGAAGGTCTTTAAGTTATATTTTATCAACACGGAAATAAACAATTTTTGGGAATTTATTAAAAACCATCAAACCAGATTTAAATTTTAACACGTGATAAAATTGATTTATGATAAAATCAGGTCACTATTGCTTTACATGATTTCGAAGAGGGATAAAAAAAATGAAAAGCACTTAACTAATTGGGGCAATTAATAACAACAAACAATTCACACCTTTCATCAAGGTAAAAGCTAACTATAAGTAACTCCCTTTGAATACTAAACACCAATTAACACAACTTACAATTTAACGGTTACCAAAATTTTTTAAAATATAAATTTGAACTTTAACTTCAAAATCCTTTAATTGATTGAGACAAAAGGTTGAAAATGGAACTTGGCCAAAATGAATTGTATATACCTAATTTGCCTGACATTTTAAATTGTACAACATTACATTTCGTTGCTTCATTTTATGCTTACATTTGAATTTGGACTTGATGGAAGAAAAATTGAAATGAGGCAAAAAAAAAGTTTATGTAACAGATGTAACAATGTAGCAGAAGCGTGAAATTTCATGCCATCATTTTGAAGACAGACGGACAAACGGTTTTTCTAATTGACTTTGAATAAAGTGCTGGACAATGGAACTGACTTTTTGTCTAACTCGCACTCCCACCAGACAAGTCCAAACTCAAATATTTTATTCCCTTCCGGCCATTTATAAAAAGGTACAATTTGAAGTTAAGGCATATATCAACATTTGGAAATTCAGTTTTTAACAAGTTTGAGACAAATAATTTATAATTTTATTAGAAGAAAAACAGCTATTAGAAAAAATCTACTCAGCCGCCACACATTTAGATTTTAGATATTAGATATTTTGCTTCGATTCCTAAAGAACTTTGTAAATCCAACTTTTGAAGAAAAATCACGTATAATACTTCCTCTTACACTAATTCCGTTTAAATATTTAGTAAAGTAGTATCCGTTGGCTTAGATAACTTTTACTGTTATTTGGTCTCAGGTCTTAAATTTTAATATTGGTCGCGTTGATCTAAAACCATATTTAGGACAGAAATTAGGAAAATTCACATTTTATTTATAAGAAGTTTAATCTTTTGCAGTTTCAAACTTTTATTAATAATATTAATACTGCGTCCATATCTTTCAACATTCTCTCTTCTGCTCATAAAATGCTATCATCCCAAATCGTGATCTGTAAAGAAAACATGCAACAATTTACAATGTCCAGCGCATTCCTTATTTTTTACAATATTGCATTATTGAAGAAGAATGATCATCTGTCCAAATGTCCACTGCCCTCACGATTTAATATTTTAATTTGAACTTCAAACATTATCAATTTTATCATGATCTCTTTCCAGGATGAGATTATGATTTCTCGTAAACTAAACGCTTTCCTTTTTTCAATAAATTATTTCTTTCCAGCCATTAAACAGTTAAGTGGCAAAATCATTAATCATTTCCAATGATCCTTCAAACTTTTAGCCCTTTTCCGCAGCCGAAATCTTCTAATCAATCAATAAAATTGAGGAAGTGAAATTGAACCTTTTTAAAGAAATTGGCTGCATAAATATAACTTCAGCTTTTTAAAGAGCATTTCATTCGTTGAGCTACTTTACTTTTTACTCTGCACGTGGTAGTTAAAAAAGTGAGACGAATTTCTGAGGAATGAACGTCTGGAGATTTTTTACGTCTCCATCTTCAAACTATAAACTTTATTTTTTAACACTGATATATCTCCAGGGGCTCATTTTCAATGGAAAACAAATGGTCATATTATTGTTCGCTACTTGCTAAAGTATAATTTACAGCTTAAATTATAAATTGCTGCATAAGTCAATTTGTTTTGAGCTTTGGGTCCTATCATTATGTTAATGGAAAGCCGATTAAAATTTTAAATTTTAAATCTCGGATTGTGTTTACTTAAGTTTTAGATGCGATGCAAGTCCATTAAATGCAAAGTCATGTTGCATGTAAAAATAAAACATGATATTCTTCTTTCGTATGGGAAAGTGTTTAATGCATGCGTGATGTATCGTGATTTGATTTCCTGGAACATACATTAAAAATGAAAGCATTCACAATCTACAAGATAAAAAAGACAAAAGATATACATTTTGAGAAGAAACTGTTTTAAAGAATAGTTTAAGTTTCAGACTTTTTCTTCAAAAAACAGTGGATAACTCAAACGAAACTAAAACAATGGACTCATCAAAGAAAAGTGAAATGAATTGGACAACCTGTAAACAATGAGAAAAACCATTTGCAACTTTTTAAAAGGTTAACCGAAAGTGTTATTTATTACTGCTCTGCTCTAATTTAAAGCTGATCGATATATTTACTGCAAACTGAAATATGTAAGTGGGAGCTTTATTAAGCACAAAATTGCAGAATCGTGAGATAGATAAACATACAGAAGAAAATTGATGAACAAAAACAAAACAATGGCCATTTACTTCTTTCCTACGCATTACACGCACAAACACAAACCACTTTCTTTAAATCATAAAAAATGTTTTTGAACTCTCCAGGAGAGGTTAATCCACTGCAGAGTAAAACTCGTTAAATTGTTAATATTTCCACATCTGGAGCTTTGTTGATTAGCACAAGAGTTACGTAATGTGAAACGATGCCAAAGAAGGATAAGAAACTCGTAAAAAGTTGTGCATGTTTTTTCCATTATTGGTTTGATTCGTATGGACATGGTAAAGCATAAATCAGTCAATTTTATTTTATTCTTGCGGTTAAAAAATCACGTTTCGTTGTCAATAAATGAAATTGATGGAAAAGAGGAAGAGAATCTTATATCGTAAATTTTAACTGTTGAATCATAATGCAATTGCAACTAACATTGCATTTTAAGCTTTGCTAGATTTTGGGCCTTCAATGGAACTTTCATTATGGAAGCCCTTCAAGAGTAAATAAATTTTACAAAATACAGTTTTAAAAAAACTTTAAGTGAAAACTATCAACACTCAACAATTCAAAATTAGCTGAAAACTTTAAAAGAGCTACTTTTATATTTTAACTAATAAAAGCATTTTTGTATGTATAAAACAAACAAATAAGAGCAACTCTTATTTTTTTTAACTTGAGTTGTGAGCAAACTTTATTCCTTGTTTAAAATGCAGTTTAGGAATGTTTTGTGTGTGGCACGGGCCAACTAGAAAAACAAGATATTGTCAAACAACATATCACTGACTGCAAAGTTTAACAAAATACAAATGTTTGTATTCATATACTAGCGAAACGAAAAACTTCCAGATGCGAGCAGTATGATGTTAAGGAATATTTGACATCGGAAACAGTTGTCAATATATTTATTTTTATTTTGAAAAAATTCTTAATTTTTGAATTAGGTAGATAGACGTCGGTAACGAATATTCAGAAAATTGAAGATCAATGAATGTTTAGTATCATAGGCTATGATTCATAGCTGTCGTGGATTGTGTTTTTTAAAAATTGTTTTTTCGAAATGTGTTGTCAATGTAGTTTTTGCCAAAAAATTGCCAATTCAAAGTTTGGCTAAATCAAATGTTTGCATCTAATCACACCAGTTATGACAAATCTATACAAGATTGATTGACTTGATTGTCAAATAGATCGGAGATATATGGATGCAAAAAACATTGGTTGATTTGGCAATTATGACCTCTTAAATATTCTCAAATCTTCGTTGCCTAAATAAACATTTGCAAAATATTTAGATTACCTTATTATCCAAATAAGATCACAAATAATATTTATTTAACACCCCTAAATCCAGCTTTGGTTAGAATAGAACAAAGAAACGCTTAAAATTTAATATGCATGCATATTCAAACCACAAGTAGGAATTTGAAAAAATACAAAGCTTAGGTACAAATATGGGAGATCTAATTACTAACTTAAGATGTCGGCCCCATTAAAGGAAATCTTTTATGTACAATTCTTTTTAATCTTTACCTGTAATTTAAAGTTGGTCAAAGGCTAAATAAAATATCATCTTTCAGCTGAGTTTTATTGCTCGCTTAAAATCTAACAAAAAGCTGTTATCGGATATTTGGATTAAATGATGAAAAGATAACTTTCATTGTTTTTCTTAAATGGTAGGTGTTGGTTAGATAAATAAAATGAATGATGTCTTTGTCAACTTAAAATGATCTGATTTAGATTTATGACAATATGACAATGACTAATTTCCTAGTGGCATATGATAAATATTTTAGATTCAAGTAGATAAATATATAATCTGTCAAATTGTAATTTGATTTTTAATTTTATTTGCAGGGGACAAAGGCAGACAAAGGAATTTAGCTGGAATCCAATTTAATCTCAAGGTAATAAAATTATGCTGTGTGCTTTTCCAAGTGTTAGTTGAGTCAAATAAGTAATCCATCATAGCTACATTTGATCTTTATTTGGCTAAAGGGGCAAAAAAATGTTGTCGGATTTATAAATAATGGTGTTTAAATGTGAACTCACAACAATGATATGAGTTTCTCAGGGCGGTCAAATACTTTTTCACAGTAATTAGATTGCTTCCATTTCCTTCATCATAATCCATATATGGGACATATTTCAAATGCTTCTTAATGATTTTTGTGAATGAGAGCATATTTTTGCTCCCGTTTATTTAAACGACTAGGGAATTTTAGCTCCGAGGGGGAAATGTATTACGTAACATAACAGAACTTCTTTGTACTGTAAACTAACTTGAACAAACACTCGCCCCTTTCTCAGATTTTTAAATGCTTAGCTTCTTTACAGAGGATGTGAGTTTGACTGATGAAATGAAAAATATTGATTTTAAATGACAATTGCTTATGTTTGGAAGACTCAAGATTGATTGTAAAATTCTGAATAGAAGCGTTGATTAAGTCATTTGAGTTACAAGTTAACGGCTTCTTCAAACATGCAAAGATTGTGATCTTGACTTGTGTTTCCTTAAAAGCTTAACTAAAGCCCAAGATTGTGCACGCGTACATCACATTCAACATTGCAAACAGATGCATAAAAAATGCACTGAGGCAAACCAAAAAGAATAGAAAACCGTTGGGCCATGTAATTTAAGGATAATCATATGTTTGTATATTCGCATTTACATATGTATTTTTTTAAACTGCTTGATTTTTGGTTAATCAAATTCATTTTTGGAATCACAATAGATTTGTTATTACATAATGATTTAAGTGAAAACATTATCGGCTTAAACTGCATGAATATATATATAAAATCCACAAACAAGTGTCAAATCTTTAAAAACTGTAATACATAAATTACTTAAATCGAAAAAGCAATTAAGCGATTTCTGCTCACCTCACATCCTATATATTGTGTTTTTTTAAATACAGTTACGCATACAAAGACTTATATAACTTTAATTTGGAAAGGACAACAAATAATAAATTTATTTCAAGAATCTGATGAAAGAAATTCAAATTCAAGGATTAATTTTGCATGACCAAAAGATTTTCTTTTGTACTTTTGCCCTGCATCTAAATACTCGAAATAATTTGTCATTTCATTCTTAGGTGATGAGATTCAGAGAAAAAAACGAAATTACGTTACAATTTGTAAAGATGGGAGCAGTGCTTTGAACTTTGGTAAATTAATAACAAATGGAAATTAGATGACAAATCAGCGGGGGCCAAAATTTAGACGAAATTAAGCATTTGTCGTTGGCCATGACTATTTTTTTGAGCCAAGAAATATTAAATTTGATATTTTTGCGAGGAAAACATTTCTCGTTAAAATTGCAATTCACAACATTTTAACATTAAGTATCCATCCTCAAACTCCTTCAAATTTTTTCAACAAATCATCTTACCAATCGTTAGTTTTGTAATTATTTAGTTGTTCCATGATCTTAATATATGACTAGTTAGACAGTCATTTCCAATTTGCATAATGAAGAATAATTACTCATTCCAACACCTCAACATTTATCAAAAAAATGCCACAAATGCAAGCGCAAAACGCGTCTGTTTCTTTTTTACGCAACTTGCACGCATTTATTTTTTAATTATTCTGAGCAAAATGATTAATTACTGATTACAGAAGTCTCCATTTCGTTTTACGTTATTTAACTGCAACAAATTATTTAACTTAAACATAAGGGGAAGCTTGAACTTCAATTTAGTTTTTTAAGTTGTATGTAGTCTGTTTTAACACTTGTGAAGAGCTCATTTGAATGTGTCGTTTACTAACATTATTCTATTATTTGTATAACGAGAGCCAAATTATTTATGAGTGCATTTAGTTTAGAATCTATTTACCATTTTGCGAGTATATGCAGGGTTCGAGAAATGCAAATACCAATTGGTTTCATACTCCCTGCACATATCTAAAAAAAAAGTGGTTGATTTGTAAAGATCAGTTTCATAAAAAATAATCCAAGCCGAGTTTCTTTAAATATATTAATATTTAGGCTAAGGATTAATTTAAGCTGTTTTCAAAATTAAATTTTCCATCCTAAAAATTTTTCAACAACTTTAAAACCTTATAGTTTTACATAAATGTTGCAATGTTCTGTGTTGTAATCAGTCAAAAAGCTTTAAAAACCATTGTTTAAAATATTTGAAGTTATGTTTTAGCTTAGAAAAATTTCATAATTTTGCCCTGTCATCATGTCCTTTGCCGACAAGCTTTTTGCATATTTACTAACAGTAATAAAACAAAACAGGGGAGGAGGGGACAAGAGACAGATGTGATTGAAGATAAATTCCTCTACAATTTAGAAATAAAATACAACTGATTCTGAGTCCATTTACATGGAAGGGAAAATATAAGGAGTGGTCTGACTTTGAATTTGAGGGTGCCTGAATCTTTTGCAACAATTGACAATTGAGAATGATTTGAAGAAGTCGGAAATAAGAAATAACAAACAAGAAATAATACTGGAATAAAAAAATGTCGGATTTTAATGTAGATGTCGGAATTTTTACATTCACAAACTTAAAACAGATTTGAAACCTATAAGAATTGCTAATATTAATTATTTAAAAAAGTTAGACACAGTGACCAAAAGATGCCCAACCCTTAGAAATTATTGCCTGTCATCGCGCCCTAATTTATCCTTATCTGTTACACGCGCCTGTAAAAAAATGTCGGGCTAAAATACATTATAAAAATGAAGCCTCGTTTGACCCGAACTATTTTTATGCCTTAATAAAATGATCAATTTGGCACTAAAAAGAGACCGTGTACAAAGAAAAGATGGGACATTAAATTTTCAAACGAAGGTATTCCTTATCGAAAGCGTGGGAAAGCTTTTAATTGATTATTGAACCAAGTGAACGTTTGCATCAATGCGAATAAAAACTAAAGGTAAATTATTTATTAAATGGCCTTTGTTCGTGTTAAACGCAAAGCAATCTTTTATTGATCTCTCTTGTAATGAGTTGCTAATTATTTGTTATCGATTATTGCACAAATAAATACAGAGTGTATACAGGGTGAAATAAAAATTGCAAAAGTTCGACGCCGGAACAAAATCTTAAAGTTGTTAAGGTACCTTCTATGAAAGAATAGATTTTGGGGGATTGTGATTTAAATACGGTGATTAATTTGATGTTTAGTACAATTTTTATAAACTTTTCATGCTCATTTCTATTTCTAAATGATTTTTAATAGCCCAACCTTTAACTTTTGTTTGCAATTGAATTGCAAAACTAAACATGACATTCTTTAATCTTTGAAATTTACACTTTGCCTGCCTCAAGGGATTTGAAATTGTCGAAAATTGTAAATTTTGAAGATGAAAAATTTTAGACGCATATATAATTAACGGACAACTTAATAAATTTTATTCATGGGTTCAGTACTTTTATTTAAAAAAAAAACATCTTCATTTTATTCTTCCTTCCTGGGCCAATAGGCCAATGGACATTATACGAAATGACGCAAGAGTGTCAATTAAAAGGGATAAATTGCACTTTAACTTAATGTGAAATAGATCTTCATGTAAAGACCCAACCCTCTAAAAAGTTCTCAAAACTCGTTCATTACATAAATGCTTAAAGTAATTAGCACTAAGCTGATAAAATAATTTTTAATTTCCCTTTTTTAGGCACAAAATATATTTTGTTTTGGTATACAAGTCAAAAGTTTTGACTCAAACCTTTTTGGGCAATAAATAATTTCCATTATAGAGAAAGTTATAACTCAATTAACAAAACAAGACAAGATTTGTTTTAATTACATAACAAAAGACATGGCATTGACATTGTACTTTACGCGAACCGAAGAAGTAAATAATTGGCGTTGGTAAAATATTAAAAGATGACGAAAAAATCTGTTTTTAAAGTTGAAAGGTCTATTGTTATACTGGGTGCCGAATTTAAAAAAATATTTAATGCATGACGTCACTTTTATTTTATTTTAATTTTTTTCCTAGCTTAGAAGTTATTGATAATGTTGATACTTGATAGACATGGTATCGATATTTTGGAGGTTTTATAATTCCAGAGTTTAACATTTAAAAGCCATTTTATATCCAAAATCACAGGTTTCAAAAAATAAATTGGCAAGAAGACTCCGCAAACGCACATTTAAACAGTATAACTGAATACATATGTATAAACAATAAATCAGCGTCACTAATTGTAAAACAATCACATATCCCAAAGGTAATCATCATTGTCTACTGAAGAAGAGTCAGCCATCAAACTCAACAATACAAAAATTATTCTTCTGCTTATTTTATTGTAATAAACCAGACTTTTTGCGGTTAAAAGAAATCGAACTTAAATGGCACAACCCTTGATGATTATTTTGATTGAATTTTTGAAGCCTTCAAAAATGTACAGGGTGTGTTCAAATAATTCTACAGATACTACAATCAGCAAACTTGCGTTGTGTAAGCTGTCAATCTCATCTTGTTCATTAGATTTATTGTTTGTTTCAAATCCAAGTTTTAACATTTTTTCTTGTTTTACCATTGTTGTACTTTTGTCAGTTTTTTTGGCTGTAATCATCTTTAGTTTGCAAAGTTTAAGTGGATGATGAGAGGTTTAGTTTTTAGATAAATATTCCCTCATTTTCCTGATTTATTGCCGAAGGTAGTCGTAGTGTGTTTTAGATGGGAAATTGATGAGACAGCTTTATAATTCGTATTATTGACCTATCGACGTGTGACCGAGATTCCCAGTTTACAATAAGTCAATTTATTTCATTGATTTGATTTGTTGTCCTAGTCCTGTCATCGATTCCATTCATTTTCAATAAAAACTTGAAACTAAAGCTAAAATCCATCCTATTTTGGAATTGTAGAAAATCAGAGCAGAAAAGTGGGCAAATTGGTCTACAAAATAAATAAAAGAAAAGTGAATTTTGTTTCGTTATGCCCATTAAAATGACCACATGTGGTATTAAAAAACAACTTACAAAGTTTTACATGTAGCAAATATGAAATTGATAAAATCCGTTAAATCGCAATGCAATAAATTACAAATTTCCAAAATCACTTTATTTGGTGGATACGCATGTTTTTAAATTATGACATTAAAGTTTTATGTCGTATGTGACCCGACTCTAAATTCTATATTAAATCGAAATTCTCATATAAGGCAAAAATTTATTGCATTTATCTGAAAGGAACTAATTTAAATTTATTGCTTGACTCAGCTAACCACAAAAATTTTGCAGACAAAATGTAATAACAGTGAAAGTAATTCAATTTAAATAACTGGGGGCGGAAAATTATAAAGATACCGACAAAGATGACATTGCAT
>JAQIXN010002466.1:0-11496 GCA_034698145.1 Proisotoma minuta
AATTTTAACCGTTGTGCCACCATGCCATGCGACATTTGTCGCATCCACCGAACCATCTTGCTTCCGTAAAGATAATACAACCAGGTGAAATTTTTAAAATGCAAATATTCAAAAATATTTGAAGTGTATATCTATATGTTTGTATTTTCAATTTACATAGGCGAACAGACATTATGTTTACAAACTTGATTATTAGCTGTACTTACTTTGGCAGTAATTAACTCCATATTTTTTATGGATTCTTTTAGGGAATTCTTCAGAGGCCCAGTTGCTTGTGCTGTAGCTCCTCTTTTGGCAAGTGCATGAGTAATGAAATTCATCCAGTTTTACATAAAGTATTATTTTATACCAAATAGACGCATGTACATTATATATATATATTAAAGCAATTTCACATTTTTTGAAAACTTTCAGATCTTTTAACACATTTGATTGGTCTCTCCGTTTTGGGCATAAGCTACGAAAGGATGAGACAATTGAAGGAAATAGAGAGGAAGTTGCCACTGGCAACAATTATTTCGCTCATTTGGATCACTTCAGTAATTGGAGTCCTTCCTTCATTATCTTCAACATCTTTCAATGAACATAAAAGAGAATGCTAAAAGGTAACTATTTCATTAGTACCAATTAAGGGATATAATTACGATGGGTCATTGCAGGAGCAGCTAGAATTTGGAAATCCTGCTTTCACCGTCGTACATGAAATTTTAAGATGTTTCATCTTTTACATTTTAACAACTGTATACCTTTTGTTTGGTAAAATCATATGAATACAAGGTTATGAATAAGCTAATTAATTAATCTTAATCTTTTAGAAATGTACAATATATGGACAATTACTAATTGCGTTAGTAAGTTCAAAGTAAAAGTTTGTTATAAAAAAGTTTATTGATAAATTGTACCTTGTACTTTATTCTTGTTAGATGCAGAAAACATGGAAACTGTACAAAAATGTCCAAGTCATCAAATTTCATTATATAACATTCAGCACGTTTTGCATCATTTGGCTTCCTGTTGGGATTTTGGCTTGTTACGCCAGAATTAAAAGAGCACTTTCTCCACCTGACGAAAGGCGTAAATTGCCCTATTCCACATCACCATCCCTTTTGGCAGAAGTGATGTTGATTTTAGTTATATACTACATTAGAAATTATACATACTCATGTTTCCTGTCGCAATTTATTTGCACAATATGTGGTCGGAGGAAAACAACATTTTACAAAAAGCATTAATGCTTAACCCAAAAATTCTGAGGCTACAATATTTCCGTTATACAAATCTTTCGAAAATCGTTTGGTAACAATTATACTATTAATGTTGTTCAGGATGTGCCAAAACTTAAAAATTAGAAAATGTAAATCTCTTCCAGATCTTGAAAAGTTGCTATTGTCAGATTTAAAATTCGAAAGTATTCAAAGAAAGAGAAAAGATGCTCATGAGTTGCAATGCATTCAAATTAATGTTTAGCTAGCATTTATATATGCAAATTGCAGTACAACCATTATCTGCTTAACTGTCAACTAAAATATAGAGTTCGTTTTCTTGATAAAAATGACTTTGCAACTACTTTTTATGTAAAGGCATCAAGTTGGAAATGTAAATACATAGCTACTTTTTTAAATACATTGAAAACAAAGTTTTTTTTAGATCTCTTTGAAAGCTTCTTTTGTAAAGACATTTTCCAAACAAATATGTTTGTGGGTATTTTGTATGCAAAGGCTTAATTTATCTTTGTTTCATGTTTCCAATAGTCTCATAATTAACCTGCCTTATTTGTCCAGAAAACCCATTTAACGGTTGGCATTTTCAAGAGAAAGGCATCAAGGTTCAAAGAAAAGTCACAATCTCTTTGTTTGAGACAGATTTATATAGTTGAACAAGCACACAAATGATAGACTTTTGACATGGTTTTATACTATACGAAATGAAATTTAGCCCAAATGTCACATTCGTTCAAAATATTTTCAAATTTTTATATTACTTTGTTTATTGTATGTATTTAAAACTTGCTATAAATACTTTTAAATGTTAGCAAGATTCGTCGAAATATGTACTACCTCTTTTAAACTTTGAAGCATCAATTGGGAAAAAGCTATTTGGATCACTGCTCGTCAAATTAACTCCTGGAGGTGCGCAATAAAACGATCTCCCAAAGTATTCATCAAGCCACAGTTCGATTTGTGATCCGTAAGTGTCCCATTTTGCATGCATCCATTTCAATCCACAATTACACTCCATAAAACAAAGACTTGAAATTGTGTGCTTTTTATTGATTTCCAGAAAATTTTGGAGTACATTTGAATCCAATGTCATTTGAAGGGGCTCGCAACTCATCAAACAAGATGTGGTGTCACAATCCCTCACTTTGCTCTTCCCAATTTTTAACGAGACTGTTGAATTATTCAAATTTTTGAAGGTGGAATTTCCAATTGTTCCATTATACAAGGAAATTTCGACCGCTTCTCTTTTTGGAGTAGATTTGAAAATGGGAGTGCTAAAATTGAATGGAAAAGTCTCATCAATCTGGATAAAGCTTAGATTGGGGAAAATTCCAAAATCGGGATAGTTCATGATGGATGTATTTTGAGCAGAAAATTTCTTCAAAGAATTTAGCGATGAGGAGAAAGCGTCATCATCAATCGATTGCAGATCTTGAGCACCTGTTAAATGAAATTTCAAATATTTACCTCAAATATTTATAGGTAGATAAATAATTTTAAAATATTCACCTTGTATAATAATTTCTTCAAACTTGAAGTCCGAAAATGAATCTTTCTTAAACTCTTTTACTCTCTTGGTCGAAAAGTAGAGGTTAGAAAGTGTAAAGTTGTTTTTCTCTCTCAGTTTGCTAATTTTTCCAAACTCTTCCACAACATTGAAATTATCCCCAGAGCCACCACAGTGTATCAAATTTGAATTCGGGAATATCAAACAGCTCGAAAGACAATCAAAGCTGCTTTCTGCTTTGCATTGAACGGATGAAAATTCTGAATTTATGGTATTGCCCACAACTCTCTTCACTTTAATTCTGTTTCCAACATTTTCCTTGAGCATTCCTGTGCTTAAATTAAACATCCACTGAGATCTGCAGTCACAGTTTATGTCCAAGTTGTCATAGTCAATCTCCAAAACGTTGTCGACACTTTCCTCAACAAATGGTTGGAACACAGCTTTATTTGTAATATCAAATTGAGGATAATTGGCAGTATCTCGAGCAGCAAATGAGTCAATTTTCCATTGGATTTTAAGCCCTCTGGTTCCTCCAGAAAGTGCAAAAGATGCCAATGTTTTCAATGGATTCATTCCCAGTTCAATTTCAAGCTGTCTTACATTTCCTGTGTTGTTTTGATAAAATGCATACGAGTCAATTTGTTCAATAAAGTTATGGCTAAGTCCAAGAATTCTGAGATTTGGACAATTTGCAAATGCATAGCTCCCAACACTTCTTATTCCTTTAGGTTGGTGTCTTCTATCAAGTATGAGACTCACCAGTCTCAAATTTTCCAATGGCTTTCCATCCCCCCTTGAAAATGAGTTGGGAGGAATAAATGGAATTCCACATTGCAAACAACGCAACATTCGGATATTTCTCAAGGAACTGAATGCTCTGAAAATCTCAATTGTCCCATTTCCCGAAAGTTGGGTAAAATTTGCCCCAGAGATGTCCAGGATTTGGACACTTTCTGATGAAGGGAGGGGATGAAATGCGAGACTATCAATGGATTCAAGATTTGGGGTCTTATCGATGAATATCGAGGTAAATTGAAGACCACTTAGAAATTCTTTGGGAATCTGTCTAATTTTTTCCCCTCTTAATTCCAGAACGTCGAAAATCTTTGGATTTTGAGGGCTGTTGAAAACTCTGGCAAATATTTCCTTCAACTCCACTCCCGTCAAAGAATCATTATGACATCTCACTCTTGTTGTTACTATGGGGAAAATGTACTATAATTTAAAAAAAAAACTCAATAAAATAGCAACAGTGAATTCTACCTTGTGGAAGTCCACTGGATGACCAAGTGCTTCCTCCTGTTCCCCAAGGAGTATGAAGACTTAGCATTCCCTCATCGCAATCACAAGGATAAAAAAGCTTTGAATCCGTGGGACATTTAGTCTGTGGTCCAATATAGACTTCCAATATTTTGGGAAATGATTTAAAGTTATCTGCGAAATTTTGTGGTAGTTTTGTCCCCACTGCTCGAAAATGGGTCAATTTATCTTTCCAAGCCGAAATTGGACCGGAAATGTTCTCAAGATTTGGAGCATTTTCTATTAGGACAAGGGACCATTTGACATCCCCGATATATTCTAATGTTGATATTGAAGTGTTGGCTATCTGAAGTCGGTATGTGGAATAGGGTTCATCCGAAGTGTCGTTTATAGACAATAGAAAACTTGTCAAATTGAAATTTCCAGTACAAAAAACATTTGTGGTGTAGGTTATGTTGCAATTATTCGTTTGATTCCAGTCTTTTAATTCCAATGCAGAAATTTGGAAAGAACTTAAAATAAGTATTTTAAACACTGTTAAAAGCACAAGATTTTTCATTTTGCTGAAACTGTTTAATGTAAAATGAAACTAAAGTAAAGAAGTGTCATTGCTTGGGTCATTTATATGCAGTCCTCATTAACATAACCAAAACCTGTATCTATGCTTCCACGTAATGAGCGTCTATTATAAGTTCATTGCCTATACATAAATAGCTTAGGTGACAACAAATTACGTCAATTTCTTAGCATGGTCAAGGTTTTACGTAGTAAACTGTTTAAATGCCATTATCCACTCAAGGTGATTCCTTAACTCTTGAAATTAATGGCAGAAAGCATTTCTGCACTTATGTATTTATAAGTTTAGAATTTTGCATAAAAAGGGTCAAAACTAATTTTTCATTGGTTAACCAAAGTACTTACCAACACCTACGCATCATCAACACCCACGCAACACCTACTCGAAGGAGGAGATTGAAGATGCAAATTAAACACTTGATCTAAATCCTACTTTCCCCGTTTATTATTCTATGTTGAAGTAGATTGTAGCTGACAGTTTTCATTTGGTAAAATAACAGGTTTATAAGGATACAAAAGTATGTCTTTCCGTTAAAATCATTTAAGCCTGGAAGCTTAAAGAAAACCCCGAACACCTTGAAAAAGAAAAAAACGAACCTGGCTTGAAATGAATTAAATAAATAAGAATATATTGAAAAAACTTGGTTTAAAATCAATTTCGTTAAATTAAGTTCCGACCCCGAGCCTATTATGTTCGTCAGATTAAATCTAAAAGTTTCAACTCCGTCACATTATTTAACACTTTTTATCTTGCCACTTCCGTCTTTGAAGTAACGTTTTTTTGTGATCGAAATTCCAGGGTTTCAAATGGAACAAAGAAAGTAGAACATTACATCTATGTATTTAAAAGATATTAAATGGTTTATTCTCTAGTATGCTCTCTTTTCAAATAAAATGAATTCTGCAAACAAAACTATTATATTGTTATAGCTCTAGCCAAAATTTGCAAACATACATGTTTACTTATCAATGCGTTATCAAAATAGTGCATATTGCTATTTAATTACAAACGTACAGAGAACAAAAGAATGTATCAAAAGTAAATTTTCCATTTAATAAAAAGACATCAACCTATTTTTTTTTAAAGTTGTACCCATTTGATACAAAATTATTTAAACTAAACTTTATTTTCTTTCCAAGATAAAGCCTGATAGTAGCTTAGTGAATAAAATGACGGATGCTAAGCATTCAGTCAATCAAATTCGGCATTATGAAATTGTAACGAGTTGAATATGCAAAATACTTACAAAAATAAATACGAACTGCATAATACATAGGTACCTTACATGTATGTAAAATTTTGTTACTTTATAATCGTAACCACATCCGTCAATAAGTCTTAATTGTGCATTTAGTAGCTTGAAATATCTTTAACTTATAGTTAATGTCACATTAAGTTATTTGCGACAGTATCATTCAATTTATCAATACGAAACAATGGATAATTCAATCACAATCCGTGAAAGTTCCAGAAAATCTTGGTACCAAAGAATTTGGAGCTGGAATCCTTTATTTAAGACAGATTCAAAAGAAGAAAGCTCAAGATCTTCATCCGAGCGAACATTTGACTTAAACTCAACTATGCACAATGATAAAAGCCATAGTCAATCTTTACAACGGTAAATAAATTTGACATAAACATACATATATTCATACTTAAGCGACTTTCTCCTGCAGAAGAAATGCATTTCGGCAAACAAATAAACAAAATCAAAAGCGTGGCACAAGAAAAACTGCTTTATTTGTGGATGACGCAACTACAAAAACTTTTTCAGTTAATATATTTGAGTTGTATCAGCCTTGGAAAGTTGATGCAGCCAAATTTGCAAATTTCACCTCATCAGCTCAGCACTTTGCCCATTGTCAGCCCATAATTCAAAATTCAATTACTGGAGACTACGAAAGAGTGAAATATCATCTATATTTAGCTTCTCTTGGAAAAACGTTGGATTCCCTTTCCGTGAATTGCGTTGATGAAAAGGGCAGAAGTGCTTTGCATTTTGCTTCTGCTTATGGTCATTCTGATATTGTGGAAATTTTATTAAACCATGGTTAGAAGCTATAAAATACAATAAAATATCCATATATGATAACAAATATTATATGAATTTTAGAAGCAAATCCAAACTGCTTAGATTCCACTTATGCTATCACGCCCTTGATTTGTGCTGCAGTCAATGGGAATATAAAAACAATGGATCTTTTAATTTCAAAAGGAGCAGACTTGAATTTTGGGTTAAACAATTCCTCCTTAAATACCGAAGCGATTGATAACACAGCGGAATATCATACCTCTCTTTTTTGGGCTGTAAAAGCAGGAAATGTTGATTCAGTAAAGTATCTTTTGGAGAAAGGTGCAGCTCTCACAGGAACATCAATTGATTCGGAAACTCCAGTTCATGAAGCTGCATATTTGGGAAATGCTCCAATTCTTAATTTATTAGTTAAACAAGATAAAGCTATTATGGAATTACGAGGAGTGAGTACTTTTACATCGAAAGTTTATGTTCATGTCAAAATTTGAACATTTTAATGCTTGAAATATAAAGGGAAAGGATAAAAATACCGCATTGAATATTTCTGTTGAACAAGGACATTACGAGTGTGTGGAGCTATTGCTTTCTTCGGGAGCTGATCCAAGTATAAAGTTGTTAATTTGAACTGTTTCTTTATATAATTGTTAAAAATAACAGACCGAGAAAATGGGAGTGGACAAACTCCAATTCATTTGGCTTCAGCCTCAAATGATTCTGAAATGATGAAGCTGCTTTTAAGATATGGAGCTGATATTTATATTAAAGATGGAAGGAAACGCACAGCATTTCACCACTGCATCCATCCTGTATCCCCTTCAAATTGTAGTTGATTTATATATACAGACATTGCAAATTATAGTTGCCAATGCGAATTTTTTCTTGAAGATTTACAGGCAATTGAGTGTATTGAGCTTCTTTTGGAAAATGATGCGGATATAAACGCTCAAGATGAGAACAACGTCACTCCTTTCCACGAAGCTGTGGATAATGGAGCATCCGCAGTTGTAGCAATTTTATTGAAAAATGGAGCAGACCTTACGCTAAAGTATGAAAATACATATGATTTAAAAAAAATAATAATAAAAACTTGTTTCATAGCAACAATGCTGGACAATCTGGAGTTGAATTGTTGGTGAAAAAGATGCCACACGCAATTCGTTATGTGAAGGACAGTTTAGACTATGCAATTTCAATTAAACTTAAAGATATTGCGGATCCAGAATGTAGCATTAATTTGGATTTCCGATCAATTGTCGTTGCTGCAAATAATAATATGGACAAGAAGAAAAGTCGAAAGCCGAGAAGAGAAATTGAATTGTTGCAAGCCTTTTGTGATCTCGGGCACAAGGAAATTCTTGCTCACCCTGTAATTGAAGCATTTCTTTACCTCAAATGGCAAAAGGTCAAAAAGTATTTCTGGGCTTCATTTTTTGCTAACGTTAGTAACTTTGATTTAAGCATGGTTGTGAAAAAGTGCTGATTTCTCATTTTGCAGTTGCTATTGGTTATCATTTACTCTTATTTTGTGGTGAATTTATACGGGGCAATCTGCCCCTTAAAATACCAAAAACAATTTATGGAAAATAACAACACTCAAAATCTCTCACAATTTAATTACGAGGTAGAACGTGGCGTGATCGAAGTGACACTTGGTTTTAAAATCATTTGGTACATTTTGTGTCTCATGATTTCGATATTTATTACCAAAGAAGCATTCCAACTTTTCTCCTCTCCCAAATCATACTTCAAACTCGTTGAAAATTATGCTCAAATTCTATTTATACTTTTGACCTTTTTTGCGATATTTCCGAGTACCCTTGGAGGACCTATCAATTTGAATGAAAATTTATGCAGTTGCCTTCGCAGAGGAAATTTTATCCATTACATGGCAGCTTCCGTAAGAATTGACAAATAAGATTTTGCTAAACAGCATTTTTGAACATTTTGCCTCAGGTTGGGGTTGCAGTCGCATGGTTTCTCGTACTATTAAGAATTGGAAAACTACCAAAGCTTGGTCTTTACGTACAAATGCTATTTAAGGTATCAAATAATTAATTTGTTAATTACAATTATCAACTAATTTGCTTTTATTAGGTGGTATCAAACTTTGGGATGTTTATTCTAACGTATGTCAGCATCATAGTTGCGTTTGCCTCATCTTTTGCAATTCTCTTTGACGAGGTACATATTTTAAAGCGCTATGTAATGTGCGAGTTGAAATTTTTTCAACTGATTTCAGATCTCAACATTTGGGTCAATATTTCACTCTCTTCTCTCCACGTTAATAATGATGACTGGGGAGGTTGATGTAAAAGATGTGATTTCTTTAACCCAATCTTACCAACCTTTATCCTTTTTGACTTATATCGTATTCACTGCATTTGTTCTTTTGGTTACAGTCGTATTGATGAATTTACTTGTCGGCTTATTTGTTTCAGACCTTCTTGTAAGCAAATAATATCTATATATAATAGGATTATTAAGTACTTAAATCAAGGTTTTTATGTTATGGTACTTAAAAGGGGCTTAGGATGGGGGCAAAGGTAGCAAGACTTTCTCGAATTGTCGTTGCCATTTCTCAATTGGAATCTATGCTTTTTTCTAATCCACTCATTACCATCTTCCCGAGAAATTTTGTATACAAATTAAGGAACTCTGCTCTACTGTTGGCTCATAATAAGAGAAAGTAATGCGCAAAAAGAAATGTGTTCTATATTAAACTTTTACTTTAATCGTTTTTGCGTTTCTTTGTTAGATATATGTTCAGCTTTCGCCCACACGACCCTCGAGATAAAAAGATTCCTAAATCACTGCAAGAAGAAGCCCTTCAAATACTTGAAAATCAGGAACTGATCCGAGTTAGCAATATTACAAAAAATAACCGTGATGGAGACTGTAGGCAAATAGTCATCGAAAAATTGGACAAACTTGAAATATCAATTGCAAATATTCAGCAAGCTTTGCAAGCATTGAGCCCCACTTCTCCATAAAACATTGATATTAGAAAATGTGATCTGAAATTTAGCCATTTCTAATATATTCCAGATTCAATTTATGCAAAGTACAAAAGGTGTAAAGCATAACTATACATAATGTTTTGATAGCACAACATTTCATTCAAAGATGAGAATATAATGTAAAATATCACTTCATCAGTTAACTTTATACGATTATTCCTGAATTAGCAACCAAATATGTAACTTAATGTTGTAATGTTATGGATAGAACTCTTCTTAACGTTCAACAAATATTTCAATAAAGCTATCACTAACAAACACAAATTCAGGAGCTGCATCCCAAAACTCACAACTCACGTTTTAGAATCCATACACGGGTTTATTTTTGAGTTGTGTACATACAGTTACTACATAGCTTGGAATATTGTTAGCTCTGTGCATTGTATCCTTCCAATTTTGACTGTGCGTAATTGACAAGAATTGTATCGATTTCCACAAGATTTTTAGTTGAGCACTAGACTTAGAGATGTACTAATACTATCTTGACATACTTTATTTGTAAATAACCGTGGTTATGTATCTCCGCAAGTCGCAGTTGACGAATTCGAAATGGAACATCAGCATCACATTGCCGTTGTCCTCATCTTCATTCTTTCTCCCCTTAGCATCTACTTTTTTTACCGTCTAGTGCTAAAAGTTTTTACTCTAGGGACCGTAAGCAGTAGTGATTCGATCAATGAGGTATTCAATTTATTTATTACGAAATTTTTGCATAAGATAAATATATTCAAGTCTATGGTGTGAAAAGAATTTTTTTTCAAAACTTTCAGTCATCAGCTAAACAGGAGGAAGAAGTGATGCCCGTTACAAAAAGAGCGTTTCGAATAAAAGAGCAGGCACCTGATGCAGAGGGAAAGGGGACAACTTGTGAAGCAAACTTCAAACGGGAAAATGTCAGAGTTGAGGTAGAAAACGAATTTGGAGAGCAAAACGCCCACGAGCTGGATTTAGAGGAAACTGCGATCATGGGAGCAAAGGAAGTTTTGATTTAATATTGAATGCAATAGAATAGAAATATTTCTAAAATGAAGTGAAATAAAATTACAATTTATATTTAATATCATTTTTAAATTTGACTACCTACAGGTGTTTTAAATACTTACTTAGATATGCAGATAAATTGATTTAATTGATAAATACTCAATGTACTTATTTAATTGTGATAAATTTTATGCCTTAAGAATGATAAAAAACTACGAGAGGATTCACTTGGGTTGGATTCTCAACTTGCCTCTCATTCTCTCTTATTCCCATTCCCTACTTTTCCCAACTTTCCCAAATCTCGCAGATCAATGATCAAACGGAGCTCAACAGTCCATTTATTGTGCTCACTTTCTCTTCCTTTTCGCAAGATTTTGTGTTACTTTCAAACTTACAATAATAACTACCCAATTATTTTTCCCTGTTATTATTTAGAGAACAAGTTTAGTTTCGGGAAGAACTTTAGTTCCTCTTTGAAAAGCTAAACATTTAATGACACTTATAAATAAATATTCACCTTTCCATTTAAGCATGCAACATGTGACAAGGACGCAAAAAATGTAATGTTTGAGTGATTGCAAAATTTGCAAATTAGTTGTTCCTTTGTACTTTCAAGCATTCAATGGTTTGTATGTAAAGTGAGACACATTCGAACGTACTTATTAAGGGGTGAAACCCCTTTATAAGATGGCTCTGTCCGTCTGTCCGTCCGTCTGTCCGTCCGTCCGTCCGTCCGTCCGTCTGTTCGCACGATAACTCTCGAACAAATTAACTTTTTTTCTTTCTGTTTTTTGCAACGTGTTCAGGGGGCATAGAGGGCGGACAAGTTCGGAGATGGGCCCCCCAGGTCACGGTCAAGGGGGTCAAAAAGGTCAAAAACATGAAAAATTTCAAAA
>JAQIXN010002467.1:0-11496 GCA_034698145.1 Proisotoma minuta
AGTAATTTTTTTAAATGCACAAATAGCTGGTGAAACACATCGATGGCGTGGGCCAAAAAGTTAACACAGATTACAATTGGTCCAATGAATTGATGCTATTTCATACTTAGCAAAATATTTTAATCAGCATTTTTTTGTGTGGAACCAAACAATACCATGTGCTCATATATTAGTCATTAGTATCAAAATTAATCCGTCGGATCATCAAAAGATTTTGTAATTAAATCGTAGTACTGTTGTAATATACTTTTGGTATTTAATATGTATGTAACTTTGACTTTGAGGGAATTACATATTAATTTTATGGTCTCATCTCTCATCTGCAGATTTTACTTTAAATGTTGAACACATGAAATTTTACAAAAAAATTGTCAGCTAAAACCTTCAAATATCCCGACAATCCATAAAATCAAAACCTATTAATTTTATCGTTAATCCGCCCTTTAACTTGTCACATTAAATTAAAAAATTGGCACAATTTCCACCTTTTATCTTTATTTTATAGTTACATTTTCATATATAAGCCTTGTACTTGTCATTTTCCAAATCTGGAACAATTCATTGAAATAATTTAACAATATTTTTAAGTCATTCAAATGGAGTTGTGGGTAACAAAGTTCTTTATAATTTCTGCCTTTTTCGGTTGTGCAATTTCCGTAAGTAGTTTAATTTAAGGGGAATAATCAAAGTTAAAATTTGATGCTTCAGGCACCAGGCAGAAATCCTGAGCTAGAAGATGGGGAAGGGAAAGGTACAATCAACTTAAGAATCATCAACAACAATATAAATGTTGTAAATGGCAAACAATCTGATGCAAACAATGGAAGTATTCCGGAACTGCCATCCGACCCTTCAACATGTAGTTCATCTTACACGGGATGTCTTTATCCCACAATTTCCACTTCCTATAACGCCAACGGATTCTGCTCATCCTTTTATCATTCTTATGTTAAAGAATCACAATGCACCTACGAAAATGCGGTTCCATGTTTTTGGTCCGTTGAAGAACAAAATGATTGCATTCGAAGCTGCAAAACATTTGGAATAGCCTGCAGTCCACTTTGCTACGACTGTTCTAGAGATAACGAGAATTATGTTACGTCAACATCAGAGGTACCACTTGAAAGTACTACCGATTTGGCATCAACAACAGATGCATCTACTTCCAACCAGCACACTACCGAAGATTGGTGGAATCAACAATCAACCAACGGAAGGAGAAACAACCACAACAAATTATTGAAACATTTTTAAAATGCAAAGTAAGGAAAAAATAATTTTAAACTGTGATATTTTAATTTGCTACGAATAAACCTAATTGACGTCAACTCCAAATTATTCTTGCTTCTGTTTGCGCATTTTAAATACTTTTTCTATAAAAATGATTGACAATTGTATAAAAATTTAGCATTCAATGTCATTAAATTATCCCATCCTCACGCCCCCAACCTTCTATAAATTGGAATAGATTTTGAGCAGAGGGTATCAAGTCTTAAATATTCAAACATCATGGCGAAATTACTTCTGTTAGAGCTTCTAATGTTCCCAGGAATTTTTGTAAGTTTCCAAAATATTAAGCTAAATTTTTTTAAATCATTTAAAATTTTAGGCTGCAAGTTTTGACAACGCTCCAACAATCAATTTCAATCCATCCCTTACGGAAGCAAACGAAAATTATTCAGCAGAACATGTCCCAATACCAGGTATTTTCTAAACTCTATTTAAAGCAATATTCTAACCAATTTTAATACCGTAGCTGGAGGGATAAATATCCTCATTAACAATAATTTGGACGGCCACGGTTCCGGTCAAGGACAATTCGATCGTGATCAACAACAGATTTGTATTTCAACAAACAAGGGCTGTATCTACCCCGCTGTCCGAACTCACGACGATTTCGTCGCACCAGGATTCTGCTCCAAATCCAATTTCAATTACGACTACATTTATAGCGATTTCTTTGATTATGCTTATTGCCGGGAAGATTTTAAAATTCCTTGTTTTCAGACTACAGATGAATACAACGCTTGTCAAGCCAATTGCAAAAAGGCGTGTAGTCCATTGTGTTTCGATTGTAACAGGGATGTGGTTTATCGAACTGCTCGACCTAGAACTACATGGAATCCAAATTATGAAACGTCCGACGACACCACACAAACCTCAACCAACGGATACTACACAACTGAATCATGGACAACTCCAGATTGGTGGAATTGGTGGCAAACTGATCAAACCTCTTAAAGACAATGACCTCCTTGAATGCCTTATCTTATATTCAATATTCCATAAATATTCATACAAGCAATAATTAGAAATAAATTAATCATGGAATTACCTCAATATCCAACTGAAGGGTGCAAGACATGAGAGTCCTTCCACGCAATTATCACAACCATCAGGACAATTTTTGCAGGAAACAATGTCTTGGTACATTAATGAACTGTTGCCGTTTGTCCTGTTTTCTCGCATTGTGCTCCAGGCAGCTAAAAACACATTGATTTTTTAAAGACAAACAGCAAAATGATTTTGTGTCCGCAAACCTTCGGCAACAGCCCCAGAAATAGTATTATTCATCTCTTTTTGGTAAGCGTATGTATTCTTTGTGCATCGACATTCGTATGCTCCAAGCCTCCAAGGATATCCTTGGATAACGTGACACTGTTTTTTTAGCAATTTTAAAATGCATCCAAAAATAATACTTCCAATAGTTTAAAAAGCTTACGGTACTGGTTCCTCTAACTCTATCACATTTATGCGTATCTCTGAAATAAAACATTGGATTTTCTTTCATGTCCCATTCTCTCCGACCTTCATCCTCAAATCCACACTGATTTATTTCGAATTTTGATAGATCCAAATCCAGACTCAGTTCACCATATTCTTCAATAACTCTGTAAACAGTAATTTTTAAAAAAATGTTGGTAATTGATGTAATAATGCGTAATTCATAATTAAGCTAATTTTAAAGAAAATCACTTCGGATAACTTTCAATAGCAATCTTTTTTAAGAGTTTGCTTCTATGTGTCATCAAATTTACGACAAGCAGAAGGCCAATAGTTCAACCAAAGCGTTTTCCTAACCTGTCCTTAACATGTATTGGAAACCACGCCGTATAACTTGCCAACCAAGCATTTTTCAGGTGCAATTTGTGTGGCCCAAGATTGGTGGCTAGATGTCCGTGTTGATGAACAGGATGACCTTTATACGTCGCCCTCTTTGAATAATAAGGCTTGCTGCCTCTTTTCCCCCAATTTTGACCGTGTATTTCCAACTCCGATTCTGACAACGGCTTTCGTTCTTTAGCAGAAGAACAATTGAAGTATGGCCAACTCCAAAAAGAGCCTCCATTCATTCCAGGATCCATTGGCGGATTTTTGTGATAGTTGGACCTAAAATCATATAATTCATACAATTTTTGTATTAAAAACTATGATACAGGAATACATACTTTAACTTTATCCCGTTTTCCGAACCGCTCATCCATTTTCCGTGGTCAAATTCAATATTTGGGTTGAAATACCAGGGCTTCTTTACCAACTCTCCAAACTTCTCACGAACCCTGGATAAATTGAATCTTATCCTTGAGCCAAGTTCTGAATCCTGGGTGAAGGGATTGACATCATTTTCAATTGTTGGGATTTCAGGGATACTTTGTTGTAGGGAGTAAACGTTGTGCAGAGTTTCGGCCGAAAGTCCTTGGAAAATGAGAAGTCTCAAGTCTTTTATCGGATAAGCTTCTTTCAGAGTTTCCAACGCGTAGCGAAATACTTCTTGCTCGTCTCTTTCTGTAAAATAGAAACAATTTTAAGAATGATGTAAAAACAGAACTTTCTTTTTGGCCGTTGGTTTTTTTGGCAAATGCAATGTCAAATTCTAAACAAAAGAGTGGAGGACGTTTGACTTATAACATGTTTTGACTCCTTTTTGTGATATAATTCCCGAACTTTGGGCTACATTCCATTTCCATTGTTCCAAAGGATTGCAAGATTTTTTTCAGAGACATTTATTGCTTTTGGTTAGGGATTATGATTGTAGTTGTCAGACACACAAAGCGTTAAGCTGTAGGAGTAAATAAAAGTGACAGCTGCCATTCCACATTTATTTTGTTTTCTCTCATGGATTAAATAAATTATTTGGGAAACGACAGGTGAAAGATTTTCTTGTCTTTGATCTTTTTTCACGAAAGGGACAAGGCTAGAGTTTCATTAATTATCCAGATATCGACGGGACACAAATACAAGCTACGGGGTATATAAAATCTGTGATAGTTTGTTATTCATAATCTTTCAAGTGACAAGAAAACAAAGAGGACAAAGACGCAAAACTTTGAGAGAAAGTTACTTAAAGTTATGAAAGGAAAAGTTTGTCAAAGTATCCAAACTTTGGTAGTTAACTTTGTAAACAAGCTTAGGAAGATTAGAAAGACACATAATGGAGTTGAATTAAATTTGCTTATGCTTGCAATTCATGTGTTAGACAAAGATTCACTTTGTCATCAGATGTATAAAATTTAGATTTAAAATATTTTACTGCCAGATGGCGCTTACCAACTTCCTTTCGATTCTTAACACGCGCTTCATACTTCTTAAGCTTGTATAAAAAAGAGACAATCATGTCCACTTTCTCCATTATCACATTTGCAAATTCAGTGGAAAGTTTGACATCTTTTAACAGTTCAAATTCCGCTGAGCCGACGCATCCCTCGGTCTCCGTAGTCAATCCAGTTTTTGTCAGCTCATCAATTTTCCTCAACTTTTCCGTCTTTCCATCCAACTCCCGCATCATCTCCTAAAAAATGACAGAAGTTTGGCGTTAGCTCAAATCAATTTGAGAATAAAAGAACTGTCAGACGAATTAGGGCGATGGAGTGCAAATGATATACAGACTTTATAAAAGAATTGATATGTGATGCAATATATTTGTATTTCTTATTTACGAGTAAGCAGTATTTGTTGAATTTGTCAGTTGCAACTGTTGCCATTCTCATAATATTTTATTTACGGGTTGTGTACAGGTGTGGAAAATTAGGGTTATGTTTTGCCTAAATTCAGAAATGATTCGAAAATATGTTGGACTTGAAGGACGCAATATTTCTTGAAATTGTGTGGGTATATTAAACATTTTGATAGTATATGAAAAGCAATTTTCAACAAATACCTCAGAAAGCCCAAGTGGTCTCACTGGTCCCTTTCCCTTAAAAGTAGGAATTGGGGGCTGAATGGGGCCTGGAAGTGGAAGTGATTGCGGTCCTCGTTCTTTTGCTTTCTCCTTTTCTTTTTCCAGCCCTTCGATTTCATTTAGCACCATTTCGAATTCGGGCTCTTCTCTCGAGTCACTTGTCATTATGTGGGATGTCCAACCGAGTGACGAGGCCGTTAAAAGAAGAAACAACAGCAACTGAAAGTTCGTCATGTGAAAGGATCTCTTCTTAAATCTCATCATTCAAAAGTTCGGAATTAGGCATGGAAGATACAGTTTCCTAAAATGCAAAAGTTGAAAATATAAGAGTTTAAAGCCGATATGGATTCACGACGATATATTTTGAACACAGCTTATATATTTACATACATGTATTTATATACCTAAGTACGTATGCATCAGTATCATTCAATGACCACAACTTTCTCCAAAAGTTGTGCAACACAAAAAATGGCTAACTTATCGTTAGTTTGCCACAGTACATACAACCAAATAGACTAGAATATGTACAAAATGAAAAGCTGGAGAAAAATGACTGAACTAGAAACTCCTCTGGGAATCTTCACTTTCCCCAACTTTGTAGCCTTTGAGCACAACAAAAGACACAACGTGATCGTTTTGTAACAAATAGACAGAGAAGGCTTAAAACTTTTTCCTCATTTTTTGACACATTTGACATATTGGGACTTGACTGTTGGTATTGACGTCTCATCTGATAGCGAGAAGAAGAAATCTTTCAGTAAAAGTAGTCAAAATTTCATTCTGTTTACAAATGATTATTGATTTTTACAAATATTAATAACAAAGTCAACCTACCCCAATTTATTTGAAGGTTACAAACACATATTTTTGAAGTATAATCAAAGTATGCAAAAGAGCAAAAAGTTTTCTCTTGCTAAGTTTTATAAAGATTCTTACTTTGCAAGGATTGTGATAATGGACAAAGTTTTGGGAGAGGATAAAAGCCAAAAGACTGGGGAGTTGACAATCGATTCCAATTATTTTCTCTTAGGACTCAGGCTGAATTAATGAAATTGGACCAAAAGAGAAGACAACGCACAATTAAACTTCTCTCAAGATCTATGCACCTGCCAGGGAAGTTTTTTTCATTTCCTATAATTAAATATTAAGCATGTTTTTGCGAATGAAAGGAAGGCCTACCAAAAATAATTACTAAATAGAAATTTTCGACAATAATGTATGCTCTTGAAAATGTGCGGATAAAAAGTGTGCAAACTTTGCCAAAACTTTCTCCTCCAACGAATATTCTACTCAGTATTTGAGTAAAAGGACATAATTGGGGCTGGCTTCCCTTCAATTTGTTTCCTTTTCATATCTTTCTCCTTCAAGAACTAAAATGAAGAAAGTTGACAAATGTATTTTGTTATTCTTGTTGTCCTTCCACTTATTCTTTAGTTTATGAGTGAAACGAAGAAAGTTCTGTTTTTGATGTCGTGTATTTGAATTCATCAACACAAAGGCGGAATTAAATTAATATTATTGTACGGAAGTGAATGTTTACTTTTTTAATTGTACTGTCTTCTGAACTTTGCTTATGTAAAGCTTTAAAGCCAATACAGGACTTTAAAAAATTCAATGAACAGATATAACCAAGTGCAGAATAACAAGCCAATTTAAGATTTCTTTGAATTTGCAAGTTTTTCTACCTATATAAGTAGGTAGATGCCAATTCAGTGGGAAAACTTCAGTAAGGGATTTTTGCAAATTCCTACGAAATTAGCTTGAACATGGATGCTCCATTGCGAATATCTTGTTCATTTTTTTGAGAGATGATCGGCTTGTGAAAAGGAAGTTGATCGATTTCTCATCCATTTATGTCTCTTAATGTCTTTATACAGAGTGAAAGCGGACAACAATTTATCTTCCTTGAACACTTTTAATATGCAAATAGTAGCAAAATCCCAATTTAATTTTTGATCTAGGCAAAAATCCAAGAAAAAAAATTAAAGGGAAAAATGAAACTACAAAAAATAAAAATGTTAGCGACTAGTAAAAAAAACTTTAAACGTTTATTTGAAGCTATATAACAGAAATTTTTGGGGCTCGTATTTGAAGACAATTTTACTGGTATTTACAAAGTTGATTAAATTGTAAAAATGACTATGCATATAGGTTTCCTTGTTGTTTAAATCTTTCATCAATGATGAATCATCACTACAATAATTATACTTAACATACTATTTATAAGGTGAAAATTTGTTTAATTTGCTTTTCATTGACCTTCAATTGCTGGCCTCCAAAAACTAGTTCTAAAGAAATATAGTATAAGTATAATATAATAATTTGCAAATAGTAAAATTTCTTTTGTCAATGGGAGTGAAAGTAAATAAGTGAGATGAGAAATGTGATCAAAAGCAGAAATCGAATTGGCATTGCATTGAAAAGACTGAATTGGATTTTTTATGACTCGTGTATTTACTAAACCCGATCACATTTCGATATGTAGATATAACAAAACTATACGCAACAAATATACATTTGGAAAAAAATCCCTTCAGACTGAACATATTTTTCCAAAAGGTCTTAAAAAACTTCAAATCAAATTTAACTTTTTCTCCTATTCTAAGAAAATAAATTCTAAATTTGCGATTATCTAGTTTTATTCTAAACTGAATTTCAACTTTTGGGTTTTAAAAATTCTTCAGAATTGTATTGATAAAGTATATTGATTTGTGTGACCAAATTCGATTGGATTTGAAATGTACCGAAGATTTTAATGGGAATTGAATCCCGTTCTCCATTTTCCGTTTCTCCATATCTGATCACAAACACGCAAAAAATCAGTTGGATTAGAAAAGGAAAGTGTCTATCTAAAAAGAAAGTTGAAAAAGGGAGCTTTCTAAAAATGAATTTAGAGAATGCATGGAATAGGATTTTTTAAATCCCATTTCGAATATTTGTATGTGCAGGGTTGTTGAAATTTATTTAGGGTTTTATGTTTCAACAATTTCTGTATGTTAAAGTCAGTAAAAGTAAATGGAGCGATTTGCAGGAACATTTGGGAATGGCTTTGTAGGATTTGCAAATTTAAGCAAAATGAGTATTCCCAGTCAAATCATTTGTACTAAAGAAATGTCGTAAAATGGTGAAAAGCTATAAAATTCTTGAACTGAACGAGATTGAACTTGTTTAAGTGGGATTTGGTTTAGCGAATGCAATGTGTCTATACGTGTTAATGCATTATTTGATAAACTACTTTTAATCGTAGCAAGTTTTAAATATCTGAAGTTAATTAAGAAAACGATCGAGATCGACTTTTGCTGAGTGTATTAAACATTTCATGAATTTTAGGAAGTTATGAAAATTAGACTATTTTACAAAACACTGCAAATTATTTAATTAAATTGATTTTTTTACCAAAGCATTTCATCGGCAAGATTAAAAAGCAGGGAAATTACAGAATGGCAAAAAACCATTACGTAAATTCATGCAGATTTTATCCAAGCAAAATAAAGTCTGTGAAACGAAAAGAGAAAAGCGACAGTTTGGACTTTCTCCTAGAAAGTTTTATTTAAATCCAGCTCCACTTTGGGAAAAAAGGTTGAAATTGAAGTTTAAATACATTTGCTTTTATAATATAAAACTTCAATTTAATTTTCACACTTTTCAGTTCAATATTTAATTGAAAGCTGGGAATGAGAAAGTTCCATGAATTCTCTAAAATGGATTTATGAAAGGGCGAAGCAACAAAGTCCAAGAGCCAATAATTGGATTTTGTTTCACTTTAAAACAAGCTGTCAAAACTAATTAAATATAGTAACACAAATATGAAGCTACAAGTGCCAAACAAATTTGAAAATATATAGGAGACTCAGTACTTCAATGTACACTGTCAACTGTTCAATTAACTGTTGAATAATTATTTCCGATATAAACAGAATTGCTTTTGCCTTTAAAAGCCATCAAATAGAAAGCTTGAAAAATGTTTTAATGGCTTTCTGATTAAATAATAGTAAGAAAATATCTTTTTCGATTTTGATGAGTTTTAGATAAATTAAACTCAATAGTATAGACAAGCAAAAAATATTTTGATTAAACTTTAAAGAAAGAAATCTCTAAATGCTAAACATCAAATCCGAGCATACATGTGAATAATTATGTAAATACTTCTCATAATACTTTGTATTAAGAAGCTTTCATCCACTTTTCAATTTATTTTCTTTAGATAGTTGAACCTAATTAAATTAAGACATTACCAACACATTCATAAGATTAATGTAAACTTGTTGCATTTGCATATTTTACAGGGAAAAAATGTATTGCAGTTGTTTGAAGTGAAATTAATGGAAAGCTTAAATATTTTATTTTCTTCTCTTGGGATTTAAAGTTGGCAGTGCAAAGTTTGTATACACCAAAAAAGTTTTTTTAAATGTTTCAAATGTAGAGTTGGAGATCAGAAAAGGCTTTTGAGGGAATACTTAAATTATTTGGAATTTGTGAAAACTTGGATTTATTTTGTTGTGGAGAAAGCAAATAAATTAAAAATATTATTATAGCAAAAAAAGGTAAAATACAGTTTCGTAAATTCCCAGCGATGGGAAAGAAAACAACCGAATTGTTTTCTCTAGAAAGGATTGAGCATAATTGGAATTTCGCAAAGTTGTGAAATCTCTGGAACAAACATCATGGAATTTATACAAATGTGAATATTGCGCATTTTGCTTTCAATGCTTAGTGAATATAAATTTTTCGGGTATAGTTGGGTAATATGGCAGAGTAATAAAATTAGACCTAAAAGCACTTTCTAATTTAATTATACCGCTAAATGAAAATTTTTAAAGAATTGTAATAAATAGATATTTCTTAAATTTTACCTATCGGCACAAAAAAAATGATTTCTGGCCAGATAAAAATTATTACACACGATTGTTGATTCTGGTTGAATAATTCCCTGCTTCGTTAGTTTACTTTACCTTAAAGGGCTCAATTGTGTTTGTGTTCTGTATTCAGTTGCTTTGATCTGTGTTCCCATTCAACTCATAACTTTGAATTCTCCTACTTTCACTTCTCTGGAATGTAATTGAGCGAGTTTCTGGGTAAATTTCAACCGTCGGCAACGGCAAACTTTGGCTCCATTCAGAGAAAGTAGAGAACATTTGGCTCATCCTCAAGTTTCATGTGAAATGCTAACTTTTTGAGGTCAAAGTTGTGTGAAAATGTGCAATTAGGGCACCAAAAAAGATTTTCTAAATTTTGAGGAGACCTGTGAGCAGATGTTTCATTTAACTGTTTGCTTGTGCTCAGATTTTATTTTCAGCAGAGATAAATGGGAATAAAATAAAATTTAGCCATACGTACTGAGCACAAAGCTAAAAGGTAGTTAGATTAGTTTCATTCAAAGTGAAAGTCGTAAAACGTGAACAATAAAATAAAATTCTAAAGTGGGCACAATTTGGCTCTGGTGAAAGCGGACTAAGTGCCGACTGGTTAAATTAAATTGCAGCTAATGAAAGACTTTGCTTATGTGATGTACTTTTAGCTAATTTAGAAAATCAATGGAACTAAAGTGCTAAACAAATTGATATTGTGCATGTATCTGTGAAATCGGGAAATTTTCATCAATGGAAATGTACTTGGCTCACAATTTTGCTTTATTATCGTAGATTTTGACAATTTTAATTTCAAGTGACGCCATTACTTTTATTTTGTAAAAAGAGCATGCGTCAGATTAACCGGGTTTAAGATCCATGAAACATCCAGTTTTGCGACAAAATAATAATTACAGATATTATACTTGACTATGAAGTTCACGCTTTAAATATGTAAGCCATTCTACCTAGCAATACATAAAAAATATTTGTACGTCGAACCCAAAATTTTCCCTTAGTTTATACTCCAGTAACTTTTCATAAACGATGTAAACGATTGTACCGAAAATTTCTGAATTTATAAAAAGGCAATTATAACTTGTTTTGCACATCAACTTGTTTCACTCCACGGGCCGTTTTTGGTCTTAGGCCTGGTGGGAGGTTGTGGTTGAGGGGGCGCCTTTTAAAATTTTACTCAATAACACCCTTCAGTGGTCCCACTTTTGTGAAGTCACTTTCCAATCGATTCAATAAAAATTTTGACCACAGCTTCTTAAAGATATTTCGGAGAGGGGTATTTGCCCTCAGGCCAAAATTCGACCTGGGTCACCTAAAAATAAATTGCTGCGTCTCATCGTTTTTAGATTAAAAAGTGTTCAAATTTAACGAAGAGAAATAAATTGATGAAAATGGCGTAGAGAGCCCAAATTTTTTCAGGATGAAGAACAGTTCATACGGTAACGATAT
>JAQIXN010002468.1:0-11490 GCA_034698145.1 Proisotoma minuta
ACACTTTGGAACCCATCATGGAGGATATTCGGACCCATTTGCAACAAATTCTTCCAAAAATCCCTGTAAAGGCTGCGGAATACTTCAACTCATGGAGGAATTCTCCAATGTCCAATAACTGGAATCTTTTTGCCATTGAAAGCCAGCAGTGGAAAGCAGACCCTGAGTTCTTCTCTGCAGTTAACAACCACACTCTGCAGGTAATTTTGGAAAAATTGGACGAACTCCTTCATCAAAAACTAAAGGATAAAATCATGGATATTTTTATACCCTACAGGGACGTATAGGCTCTACTTTTGCCCTTTGGAGAGCCCCACAACAAATGACGACAACCCGACCGACTGGGAGAATGACGATTTTTGTATTGTTGGCTACACTAACGGGAATGAAAACCTCGCCAAAATAATTCGCCGAAAAATTAAAAACATGTATAAGAAGAACAAACCGTGTTCTGTCAGGTAAGCAGTGTTTTAATTTTTTTTCTCTAAATTCTTAGAAATTAAGATTTATTTTGATTTGTTATTGCCTGCAGGCGTTTACGACGTTGGAGACGCCACGTTGCAGCCATTAAGGGATTTCTCCTAGAAGTATCTTCTGATGACCAAAAAGTCATCAAATTGGTCAAAGCGCTATGTCGCATACTTCTCAACGCGATCTCGACCTTTAGAAAAACTGAAGCAGTGGACGAGTTGAGCGACGTCGAATTTGACATCAGGCATCATTTGATGCAGTTCATGAACAAGTACCCTGAAGAGACTACAACTTTTTTAAAGTCATGGGGAAACACCCCTATGAGATTCTCATGGAATCTTTACAGCATGGAAATGCAGCTGCTCAAGCCTGATCCCAGCCTTTGTTCAGAGGTAGACAACGAACTCCTGTTGGATATTTTGACTGCTCTCCCAGATGTTAAAGACAATTACCAAATTATTAATATGATTGAAAATATCCTGAAGGAATCAGCAGAATTGTCAAAAAAAAGTGAGCTAAATTATTTTAATTCATAATTAAGTGCATAATAATTAAATTTGTTTTGTTTTTCTTTCAGAAATTCCTTTGAGGGCAGCTTTCAAAGAAAACAATGACTGGTGGGATGGGGAGGTTATGGACAACTTCAATCCCAGAACTAAATTGTTTGTGTCCAAAACCCCTGAAGGGGAAATAATTTGTGAGGAACTGCTTGGAGGCGATAACAATACAGGTAAACATATTTACATTGTTATTATTAATCAACACTGCATAATTGTTGCTTATTTTAAATTTTTTAGGCGAATTTGACTGCTACATCTGCCCTTTGGCTAAAAAAGAAGAGGACACTGGAGTTTGGCACATTTCGGATGAGGTCATAATTGGTTGCATTGGAACGAAACGGGATTTGGCAGCTCACATTCGCAAAACAGCAACGGAATATCAAGATACACATGCATGCTCACACCGGTAATTTTAGTGTCAATTACTAACCTCCAGGCATTAATTTCCTTCTCAGTTGAATTATTTATTGTGTTTATTCCTACAGGAGATTACATAAATATGGCTACCAGCCAGCTGCCAACAAAGCATTTTTTTTGAAATTCATGTCGGACGACGTGGAGTTGGCTCGTGACATGAAAACCGTATCGAGGCTTTCGTTCAACGCTGTGTCTTCAATTCGTCCATGTGAAGCCATTGACACTTTGGAACCCATCATGGAGGATATTCGGACCCATTTGCAACAAATTCTTCCAAAAATCCCTGTAAAGGCTGCGAAATACTTTAACTCATGGAGAAATTCTCCAATGTCCCATAACTGGAATCTTTTTGCCATTGAAAGCCAGCAGTGGAAAGCAGACCCTGAGTTCTTCTCTGCAGTTGAAAACCACACTCTGGAGGTAATTTTGGAGAAATTAGACGAACTATTTGACCAAAAACTCAAGGAGAAAATTATGGATATTTTGGATTCATCGCGCACATTGGCAGCAAAAGGTAAGAAAATATTTAAAATGTCATCCAATAAGTTAAATAAAATTTGTATTTGTTTTTTAAATAGGTGTTCCTCATTTAGTTCCACTGCCTGTAGGCTCCAATCCGAATTGGAAAAACAAGTTGATTGGTGAAGGGGACATCCTAATGGAAATAGGAATTGATATGGTGAAGGCCCACACTCTGCCAAAAACTACAGTCGCCAGATTCCTTGGGTTTAGCGAGAAGACGTTTATTAGGTTTCTTGAAAAAAACGGCGTTGAAGAGAGTGGCATAAGATTCAGCCGTTTCACTACTCCTTTAAGGGCCGATTTAATGGCAATTCTGGAGATTCTGCTGGAATATTCGACAGAGGAGGAAGAAGAAATCCGGCGAAGAATCAAAGCAAGTGATCCAACAAACGAGGATTACAGCCTGGATGGAATGGTAGGCAACAGTTTCATTTTATAATTTATTATATGGCCTCTAATTAATCAACGATTTTTAGGACATTTCGTTTACAGAAGAGGAATCCGAACAGATGGAAGAACAACAGCCTGGATGCAATAATCAAGAAGTAAACAACTTTCATTTCTCAAGTAAACTAATAACTAAAATTGGTTTCTCGTTTGTTTTAGAATATTCTCCCCAAGGCTACAAATTCAGGACATTTCAAAGTCATTCGTCCCATCACACCTGAAATGATCCGCTTGGGAGACGTAATGGTGGGGAAGCTGCAGCTTTCACTGACCAAAACAAGTGAAATTTTGGATGTCGACAGAAAGACGCTTACAAAGAAACTATCTGTTCAATCCTCACTTAAAAATGGAAGCGGACGCCAAAAGAATAATTTTGACATGCAGAAGCTGAAAGATGTCCTGAAGGAATTAAAAATCAGCAAAGAACTCGTGGCAAAAGTTTTGGTCAATGCTCAAAAAATTAAGTAGCATGAAAGTATTTTTGTTTATAGTTAGATAAGTGTTCTTTTTTGTTGAATGTGTCTTATATTTATGATTATAATATGTTTTGATTTTGGATGAAATATAATTAATATATGGTTCCAATTTCAATGAACCTGATGAACGAGGTTGCCTCTCCCTGAAATTTGCCAAAAATTAAGTATTTCAAAACGCAATCACATTTTTATTTAGTAAAATAAACTTACGGGATCTTTTGAATCGTGCATGGACGAGAAGACCATTGGGAATAGGATAAATTTTAAAATGCATTCTAGGCCGTTGTACTGCATAGAAAGAATAATAATATATATATTATATACTTATACACAAGTTTTTGACATGTATTCAGCGCGTTTTACATACAATTTGTATACTGGAGACAAAAAAGGCCGCACCCCTCAACGTGTTAAAGCAGCAGCAGCCCATTTTTTTATCCCTTTCAAGAGCTTGAGCTTTTCATGTTGTGAAATTCAGAAATGAAAAATGTCATTTTCTGCCAGAGCAAGTTTGAATTGTTCAAACTTTTTTTTCTTGTAAAACTTTCACTTTGAACTTTGAAACTTTGAAAAAGTTTGGTGGTGGCCAGGTGTCTTTTATTACATTATTTGAGGAAAGTTTTGGCCATTTTTACTTGGTTTTGACACACAATCACTCAACCACTCAGACTTATGCAAATATTATTATGTTTAAGTAGTTAAGAGTAGAGTTGCAACAATGGTGCAGAGTTGGGCGTGATAATGGAAGCACAAAATTTGATAATGAGCAATATTTGAGACGAAGAGACGAAATGTTGAACGTGAAGGTCCAAAAAATAGGATCTGTAAAGAGAAATAGTAAAAGTTAGACTACGATACAAATATTTTAAACATAAACATTAAACAACCAACATAATTTTAAACATTTTTAGTTGGTATTTGATTTCATGATAAAAAGGAACAATACAATTTAAAAATTCTGAAATATAGAAAGAAAAGTTTTTCTTGCATTTCTTGCACATTGAATTGCACTGGTATTTTTGTTAAAGTTTAAAGACGTTTAGAAAATTAAGAAAACGTAATCTTGGGGTTAGAGGTGGTAGATGAAGGTCATATAATATCAACTCTAAGATTTGGAACCTTTTGAAGTTTTTTAAAACTATTTACAACAATGAACAATGAATACAACACAAACAACAAAAGAATTGATTCGAAACTCAAACTCTGTGAAATTTTGCAAACCGGATTTTAGAATTGAAAAGCATTGTTGTTGTTGTACTACTGGTACATTACACAATATTACCATATTTTATTGTATATATTTTTGTTCATTGCAACAATGACACAACAATTGAATCCTCAATCCTCAACAGCACTGACTAAAGTCCCGTCAACAATTGTACGTAACGTGTCCGTTTTCATTATTATTGAGGAGAAAGCAGTGGCAGTAGGAAAACGGAACGAGTTGGATTATTTTTATAGAAAAGAAAGTCCTTTGACTTTCTCCATTGTAGCGATTAATTCCTCCATTCATTCCCTCTCACAAAAAAATCCCTCATTATACACGCCACAACTTTTACAATTTTCTTTTCTAAAAACTCTCAAACTTTCCCTGCACCCCGAACATCACTTTTACTTAACATGACATGACAGCCATTAGTGAGCTCAATCAATCAAATCTTTATTTAGCAGAATGCAATTCAACGCGACTCAATTTGCTTTTGCTCAAAAAACTTTCTCCAGCCCAATAAATTTTATTTTACTTCATTTTTATTTACAGTTGCCTACCCTTTCCCTTCTTGGCAAGGAAGGCTTGCTCAGTGTTCATGTAATTTTTTGTGGGGAAAGTTGGCAATGGGATAAAATAAAATAAATGTTTGCTTGCTTGCCAATTTGCCAAAATTTTCCTACTCTACAAGCTCCGGAAAAGATTGACACGATTCGTGTAGGAAAGGAGCAAGTGACGGGGATTTATGACATGGCACGACACGACACAGATGACATGGCATGACATACAAGGCCAGGGATCAGATTAGCTAAAAGAAAACAATGGACGAGGATAAAGGGGAACGACAGCTCACTGTCAATATTCATCTCTCAAAGTATTAAATACATGTACGGGGTGGGGATATTATAATTTCTGACGTTCTTTAAAAGATTAGTCTGATCGTGCTTTCGCTTAAATATTTTGAGACACTTTGTAAATCCAGATAAAGTTTGACACAAAAAATAAGGCAATGTCGCTTTCGTAGAATTTGAACGCTAATAATTCTATTCAAAATTTCTTAGTAGGCTTAGTTTGCAAAAGATCAGTAACTCTTGAACAACTTTTTTTGCTTTCGCTTTATTTCCCAAAAAACTCTCGTTACTTTCCTTTTTGGAGAAAGTGGAAATTAATTTTATTGTAACTTGCTTTCTCTTCTACCCGCATCATCTTTTCCCATCTTTCTTTCTTTTCCTCTTCTTTTTTAGAGCTGGAATTAGGTGGAATTGGTTTGGTTGGAATGTGTGGGAAGTGTGATGGCATATTTCTTAAATCAATGGCTTCATATCCTTGGGCAAAGCCACAAGACTAGCAAAGGGACGAGGGAGAGCAATAATGGCAAATGTCATCCAAACTTTCTCTCCCTCGCACAATTCCCTACCTGGAGCTAAAGCGAAGAGTGAAAGTTGGAGTGATCTCTCCAGATGTACAGGGTAGAGGAAAATGGATCAAATCGTTAGACGCTGATAGTTTTTTATTGGAATTTAAATATGCTATTCATTTACGTTATAATTTGAAACCATTTTCTAAAAAAAAGACTGAAAATTATAACATTGTAATTTATAATTTTTAATGCATCACAACCATATTTAGTATAACTGCTCACATTTGTATCTAAAGAAAAGCACAAGTTAAAAAAAAAACTTTCTCCCCTGTAGTATTTTTGATAAAAGTGTCAACGTGGCTCAAAGCTAAGCCACTGCTTACAGTGCACATACAGATAATCCGATTTTAACTCTTTCTTATAGAAATTGACTTCTGACATAAGATTTTCAAAAGAAAAAATTTACTTTACCTTGCAAAAAATTTGCATCTTAACGTTATTTTTCTGTTGTAAAAAAAGAAGTAAGGAGCCGTCTTTTATTCTCCCTTGGGTTTAAATTTAAAATTTAAATTTTCTCTTTCTTTGAAATCCTTGGATGGGGAATTGTTGCAGTCTTATAAAATATTGTAAATTGTGCCCTCAAGCTATTTACTCAAAGCTTGTCGGCTGTGTCAATCATTAAATTTTCATGTGGCACGCAAACTACAAAAAGATTACATGGCAGAAATGTCAAACATGAAAAACACACATTTCCGGTATTTGCGAAACATTTTTAGAATTTACTTATCGTTAGTTGGAATATAACTATATTTGAATGGAATATCTGTAAAAGGAAAATTACATGTTAGGCATAGACGTCTTATTGTCACTAGGAAAGGCCAAAATTATGTGTTTCAAGTGATAGGGGAAAGTTAAAGTGGCTGATCCCTGGACTTTCACTTTCCCACACTTTCTTTAGCCTGAGCTTAGAGTTGCCCTTTCATCAATATTGAATTACAAAGCTGGGCTCAAGACCAAAGCAAGAATCATCAATTGGGGAAAGTGTCAACCAACTGGATTGCGACTAAACAATGAAATAGAATAAATGTCAAAAAAACTGTTTTCTAAATCCTCGCAAAATTAATCTAACCCTTGAGTATAAATACAAATCTAAAAGAGTTTATTATTTTGAAAACTACAACATTCATTTCAAAGTTGTTAGAATAAAGACGATAATTTTACTTGGGTAAATGCTTCTTCTGCCAGAATGAGAAGAAGACAATGTAAAACATTGTATGCAATAGTGCATGTGTGGGGAAAGTGAGGTAAGTTTATTTTATTTGGTGGGGATGAGTCTGAAAGTGACAGTAACAGGCACTTGGCACCTTCTCCCACTACACTCACACAAATAGCAAATAGAGATCCACACACGGGGTGCTCAAAATAACAAATGCAATTCTCAAAATCCAAAAATTGTTATTAAGAATACAAATTAAAACAAGCACGCAAATATTTACTGCATGAAAAAGTTTGAGCAGTTTTGACAAATTCCATTATTTCGGCGGAACACGCACTTGCAAAAAGTAAGTAATTAATTGAACTATACTTACTTATGTATGTATTGAACTCGTCAATTTATACAAAGTTCCTAAGCAAGTGTAATAAAATTCCCCGCAAAAACTTACCAATCAATTTCCATTCTTCTCTTCAATCTTGACAACTAATTTTCACGGACCTTATATAAACTTTGTAATATTTAATTCTAATTGTAATTATAGTGTAGTTAAAAATTGAGCTTTAGATTCCTAAATATTTCGAGCACGGACTGGAAGCATAAAGTTACGTTTGTGTTTTAGGCTACTGTGTTTTGTGTACTGCTATTGTATTTAAGTGTATTGCTGCTGCATTCTGAATAAAACAATTTAACTTTCTCCTACATTTTACTTGCTCTCTCTCTGCTCCCGGATACACTGCTTTCACTCCTTTCTCTTCTGGGCAAGGGAAAGTGGGCCGACCAACTGCCTGCGAGTAAAAACCACTTTTGAATTTGGCTACGCAACATCCAACTTCACTTTCTACAAACTTTCTCCGGGAGAAAGTTTTGCAGCTCCCCACAAAAGCTGTGGATGGTCCATATTATGATATGATAGTGGGCTTAAACCACTTTCTCCCTGGGATTCTGCTCTTCTGCCAACATTGCACTTTCTCCTCCAATATCTTTGTGCTACAGCTATTCATTCATCTTGGATAAAATAAAATAAAAAAATCTTCTTAGAGTAGAAAATCCCATTCATTTACTTTTACAATTCAAATGAAATAAGAGGACAAAACAATAGATGCAATTTAGTCTGAACTTTTTTATCTGTGTATACAGTTTACGTAACACGCAGAATCTACTACTATTTGTGAAAGCTTAGGTCTTTCTCCTCATCAATAAATATTAGCTGGAGAAAACTTTCTCCAAGTCCAGTCATGTAATCTCATTCTCATTCTCTCCTCATCGGTTTAGGATGAAGCAGGGAAAATCTCTTCTTGGACTACGGGGTGCTAAAGACAATGGCTACATAATTAATGGCTGTATCTACAAATATTTAATGGCCGGCAAATTTATGGATGAACCTTGTTGCCAAAATAATGCCTGTCTCGCTTTACAATCTTTGTTTTTAAATGCTATAATTTAATCCGTTCTTAGATGTATGTACAGACGGACAGAACAAGCGTAAAAATGGCGAGCTAATAATTAAATTACCTCACGCCCTGTATGCAAAGAAAAGGAGAAAGTTTACATATCAAACCACAAAGTGGTAGTCCAAAAAGCTAATTAATTATGTAATATTTCTCCCGAGGGAAATAATTGAGATCACAAAGTTGAGCCATTACAAAAAGAGCCTTTAATATTTTATGAATGATGATTTAGAAACTGACAGTTAGGGAATAATTTGAGCCCGATAAACGCCTAAGGATCACTGGGGTATTAAAAGGAATTGGAAAATTTGTGGTGTCATGTCCGAGGCCGGAAATTCGGAAAATTGGTATTGAAATTTCTGTCGCAAGCCTTTCAAGGATCCACTGGACGAATGAGGGCGGTTCCCTTTTGTCGGACATGAAATCCCCAAACAGTACTGCTACCACGCCGTCGAATGTACCGGAATAAATCAACGCGTCCACTAAATCATTAGCAGAGTCTGCAGTGGATTCAGAGATTTCGAAAAATAGAACTTTCCCTGTGGCATTTAACTGCAAATTTAAAAAAAAAATAATCAATCAATCAATAATAAATTATTTGTAATTTAGCATATTTAAATTCCAGATTGAATTTTATAAATGTATAAATGTGCACAAATTGAGTATACTCCTCGATACCTTGTATGGCGTTCCATTGCTGAGAATCGTTTGTCTCATACTACCCCCCGTGACCGTTATCCCTTCTAATGTCTCAAACGGCATCCCTCCGTCCACTCTGGTCAGGGGAGGAAGGACTAGTTCTCCTGCTTCATTGCCAAACAGGAGGGCCCTCAAGGGCTCCAGGGTCTCAGCCGTGGAGTTTTCGTAATAACCGCTCACAATAAGATCGAGCAGGGCCCCGTGAACTATTTCAGTCCAATTGTACCTCTGCTGAAGAAATGTGAAGATTGGCGTTGCCGCTGAAAACCCAATGAGTGGTTTGGGCGCAAGTGGGGGAGGCGGCAGGAGTGGGATAAGATGCTCTAGTGTCCGATACGCTCCAGATCCCCCGTTTACAAACCAGACTACCTGCAAACAAATTACAAACCAAGTCATCTGTTTTTTGTTATCTTTAACGAATGGTTCATAAAGGTCGAAAATTTTTAAACCTCAACACTCGGGCTGAGAATGGCTGCGGCGAGATCTTGTGCTCGAAATTGGTCACTATTTGAATACCAAGGAAGTTCCTGGTCAGGTCCGGAGACATTGAAAATATCCAAAGAAATTCGAGGAGTGAGACCAAACGACGACACGGCTGAAACCAACTGGTCCACGTCACTCCCAAATCCAGGACTAAGAGGGGCCACTATTTGACAGACGGCCAATGGACGAATATTCCCAAACGACGAAGAACAAATTCCTGAAAAAGGATAGATTGGAAACGTTTTTTCATTTTATGCATCAAAGTTAGATGATCCAACCTGCATTGATAATAATGATTATTAAAACGAGACGAAAGGATATAAAACGGCGTTCAAGTTGCACAGTCATGCTTCCGACAAATATTTAAGCAAACTGTTTTCAGTTTTGATGCTCTGATTTTATTTAAGATTTGTTATCAATGAAAACTTATCATTACTAACTTATCAAAGGAATTAAGATAATATTACAAGGATTAGTTGTATAATAATTTATTTTTAACTCTTTCAAGGTACAGCCGTGTCTATTGGTTGTAACAAAAAATTATTAATATTAAATGAAAATTAAGTAATAAATAGCACCTGGAATTTGCAAATCGCAATCAATTACATAGATGATTTAATGCACTGCCTCAGTCTACATTCTAATTTGTACGTTGCTAATTTGATATTCGTCCTCATCCATGAATTTCTCAACAGAGTCCGAAAGTGTCCAAATATTTGCAACAATGTCACTGTCAGTTTCAATATCTGAAGAATCTTCTGGAAATTCTGTGTCTCCATAATACAAACAATTTCCTTCATCACCCTCTTCAAAATTCTCGTCGTTAAAATTGTTGCTTTCCGGAAAGAGAAAGTTCCGCATCAAATAATTATGATGAAGTCGAGCTGTTTTTGCCACGTAAAATTTTTCCAGTGGGTTTTCACTTCCTATGCCAGATTCAGGGTCAAGATTTGCCAATTCTGCTGGAAGGGACGCAAGGCCAAATGTCAACGGCCCTTTGTTACGAGAGAAGAGAAAATGACGATATTGTTGCTCCAATGCCTTCAAATGTTTTCGAACCCTATAGCTTTGGCGCATGATGTAAAAATGGAGACGGAATTGATTAAAGAGGCACACCCCTCGGAGGCTGGGGAATATGATAAAGTCGAACTTATTACAAATGGACACAGAAAAAATTGTATGGATATAAACTCACCCGTTGTATGCAGTGAGCACGCAGAGGACAGAAAACCAGAAATCTCCGAAAAAATCTTTGGCGTTTGGAGAAACTAAAATGAATAGCTCTAGATAAATTAAGAAAGTAAACAAAAGAAATTTTAAAAAAGATAGCAAAAAGAAAATTAGTTCGTCAGTCTGCAAAATGGAATTTAAATTGAAATTTTGTATCTTATTTTTAATATTATTTGTACAAATTCTGGTTTACTCACATAGTAAAGAAAAACCAAAAGGTTGAGAATGATTGAGATTATTAGGAAGCAGAGCACGGGATTTATGTGGTTGTGTATTCCCTGAAATTTTAAATAAAATGTTATCCACACTTTGAAAGAAATGTATCAAATTTCATTACCTCGGATAATAAAGGGTCAAATGACAGGTCAAATACGGAAGCAAGAACGAAAACAGAGTAAAGGGCATCTGTGGCCTAGTTTGAAACGTTCAAAATTTAGAAAAATCGAAAAGAAGCAAAGTTTTCTTACCAAACTAATGAATGTTATGAGCAAAGCGTTGTCTTTAAGGTGGCTGTAGAAATTGTCCACACTCCTCCAATTGATGTCCATTTTTCCTAGTTTGTTAAATTTTATCTGTAGGCTTGGCTTTGCATTTCGGTACTTTCTCCGGGAGGGAGAAAGTTTGGCTGGTTATGCCTTTCTTTCTCTTTTGAGAGGATGGCTGATATAAATGGAAGATGCGGCAGGGAAAGTAAAGTGGATGGATTTCACACAAAGCAGATTTACAGCTCAGGGGAATTCTAAGGAGAGCATCCACAAACTTAATTACATTCCCTGGTCATTTTTATATTGTATTTTTAGGCATTTTAGGATGAAATATATTTTTTCTTTTTGGAAGATTTGCTGTGAAATTAAAATTTTGTTACTTTCTCGAGCCAATTTTTAGCCCGAGTCAGGGCTTATGTAACCATCGTGTCCGTCTGTCCGTCTGTCCGTCTGTCCGTCTGTCCGTCTG
>JAQIXN010002469.1:0-11490 GCA_034698145.1 Proisotoma minuta
GTCCTAAAGAACCATTCCACAAATACCAAGAAGACGGTCGGCTTAATTGTGAAAATATGCACCAAATCACTGATTTGTTCTGCCAATTGCTCCTAAAAATCCACAAATTAATATTTTTAAGTTTATTATACACTTAAAATACTATTCATTTTACTTTTAAATATACCTGAGGCAAAGGCTTATCAGCCAGCCACATGCAGTAAAATAATGCTTTCCACACACGACCAAATTAGGCTCAATTTCCGCTCGACAGTCTAAAACAATTTATGAAAAAGAAACAAGCGAGTCAATATAATTATCATCAATCATTATCGAGCCATTACCCATCGTCCCCTGCGGAAATCTCAGCACAATGGTTGATAACCACTTTCTTAGTTTTCGTATCTTCTTTTCCCTTGCATGTTGATCATTTCCAGCCAATCTTCTTATCATCCTCACCTCGGCAGTGTTCATTCCATCCAAAAGTGGGGACTTTCCCTAGTCCCCCTTTATCTTTAGCCCCAGAGGAAGACTTGCTGCTTCTAATCTTATTATTAGCGTCAGCTATATTGTTATTTTTTCCTCTTTTTAGCTTTCATATTCTTCATTATTGCAATATAATTGTTAATTTTCTCAATCATTTAACTACAAGTAGTACAAGTTAGATTTAATTAAGAAACTATTTTTAAGAGAATTTTAATTTTAAATAGCACTTTATATTATTTTTGCGGAGCTTTATAAAATTTAATTTTGAGCCAATTTTGGGAAACTTAAAAAAAATAAACACATTGAAAAGAAACAAGATTAGTATGACATTTTTTAAAGATGATCTTTTCCTGCTTTCTCTTTGTTCTCAGATTGCATGATTTATTTTCAGCATTAATATTTGCAGACCGGAAACTTCCTTCCTGGAAATCAAGAGATTTTTGATGGAATTGCTGCTGAATACTCTTGTTGTAATTTTCATTATGAGACATCAAGTTGGCAATTTGAGATAACTTAATCTCGTCGTTTTCTGCATGCTTTCTTATAGAAGAGCTTCTCTGCCCATGCTTTCACTTTTATATAAGTTCCATCAATCGTCATAAATGGATGCACATTTAAAATTAATAATTAATTGTAAACCAATAAAAAAAAGCTGTGCTTACAAAAAGGGAAAGATGGCCGTGAGCGTGAGATGGTCATATGCAATATTTGAAGTTACGCAACGCATCGTGTTCATCACTAATTAGGGGGAATTTATTCAACTTTCTCCTAATCCACGTTTTGACCAGAATTTTACAAGTGGTAAAACCTTCAGAGTTCAGTGCATTGCATACGATTCGTATGATACGAACTTGTTTTAGTAACCACGCATTGATCTCATTTCTCATTTGAACATCCAATTTTCTCCTGTATTGTATGTGATCTAGTTTTGCATATAATATTATCATCATGAGATAATTATCATCGATCATCACTCGCAAATTATTAAACTGTCCGTTAAACAGAAGAATAAAAATTAAATCAATTGCTTTTATTCAATTTTTGTTACACGAAACTGCATAACTTAATAACTTATTAGCTTTCATAAAATGGCATCTATTTTCTTTAAAACTGTAGTAGCAATAATTCTATTTCTAGCGTTTGTAAAAGGTGAAGAGATCTGTAATTTGTATTGTGATGGTCGTGACCCTTCATTGGTGTCAGAAGGGGCCAGGGTGGCTGACTCTGGGATAATAAATGGGAGAGAAATCAGGCTGATCATTTCGGACTTTGATAACATGGGCTTTGCAACGATAGAAAACGGTGGGGCGAGGGACGAGGTTTGGGTCGATAGGTCATTTGATGGAGGTCTCACCCATGAAGAGCTTTTGGGATTCACATTAATTTCTGAAGGAATGACTTCAGCAGAGACACCGCTGTTCAATATTGACCACGATGCCATAGTTAACGGCTTTGGTGCATTGAGGGCTTGTGGCCGTGGGATTAGCCCTGAACCAGGACCCTTAATTTGCACCCAATGGGTGAGGTCAACGGTGGAAGCAGTAAGACAACTTCTTTTTGAAATTTGTTTCCATATTATACTTTCTAATACATAGGAAACTCCGGTTGACGCCGCAGCAACTGCTTTGATGCAATTTTACAATGGACAATTGTTTACAACGGTTGGTTGGTGGAATGGAGCAAACGCTTTGACTGCTATGATTCAATACATGAAATTCACAGGTGTGATAATTATGTGATAATTGGTTATTCTACTCGATGCCATTTAGAAGAAATGGATATAAACTCGTTTTCATAGGATCTCGGACTCATTTTCATGTAATTGAGACAACATTTAATGAAAACTTGGAAGAATGGGATGGAAATTTCACAAGTGACGCTTTGGACGATACAGAATGGTGGGCACTTGTCTGGTTAGATGCATACGACGTCACAGGGGACACAAAATATCTGGAAATGGCTAAATTTGACGCAGACTACATATACCAATATATTGATTTAGTTTGTGGAGGGGGACTTTGGTGGAATATCTACAAAACGTACAAAAACGCCATCACAAATGAGTTGTACATTCAACTAGCTGCGGCCCTTCATAATCGAATCCCAGGGGACAGAAAGTACCTCACCCAAGCCATTACCCTTTGGACCTGGTTCAAACAGAGTGGGATGATCAACGAGGAAAACTTGATAAATGATGGACTGCGTGACGACTGCACCTCAAACAGGGGCACGACGTGGTCATACAACCAGGGGGTCATTTTAGGGGGACTTGTAGAACTCTATAAAGCCACAAATCAAACAAGTTATCTGACGGAAGCCACCACAATTGCGGATGCTGTGATTGCAAGTCCAATTCTAAGCCGGGACGGTGTGTTGACGGAACCTTGTGAATATTCTGGGGCCAGGGGCTGTGACGAGAAGTTGACCGGTGGCTGCGACTGCAATCAAATCGCTTTCAAAGGGATATTCATGCGTAATAAATCATATAAAAGCCCTGTCAATTTGTCAGCACGATAATTCATTGAAAGATTCGGATTGGACTGAAAATGGGAAAAACGTTTTGGACCATCGTCCCAGTGGGAGTGGCGATGGTTTAATAATATTAACGATGAGTCATAATTGATTAATCGTGCTGACAATTGACAAACATGTAATTTGCATACTATTACTTATTTTCCTATATTTGGGCAGGTCATTTGGGGGAACTTGAGCGGACGCTTGGGAACGGTCGCTACACTTCCTACATCCTGCGCCAAGCGGAAGTGAATTTGGAGCAGAATAGGAACCTTTTGAGTCAGGCCGGAATTCATTACGCAGGTCCCTTGGAGGACGCACCAAACGCCAGCCTCCAACAAAGCGCGCTTGAAGCATTTGTCGCAGCCGCAGCGTCCTCAAAAACAAGAACAATTTAAAAAACAACAATTTACTGAAATCTATAAATAAACATTTAACTTTTCATTCCCTTTAACTATCATTCATTCATTCATTCCCTCTCTTTTTGCCTTTTGCGGCTTGTTTGTTACTTTGCCCTCGCTTTTTCAACCTTGACTTTGACTTTTAGCGTGCCCTGTCTTTTGCGTGTTTGCATTGTCGGCACTTTTTGACTGAGCTGTGGCTGCTTTTGCGGAGGCTGAGTTGGGCTCACTTCACTGCCGTCTGCCAGAGAGAAAGGATCCCAGACATTGCGGCCCCGCTCTTGCAAACACCTCCACTACTTTATACCCCTCTTTTATCACACCTCCCCCAGGGGAAACTAGTTAAACGGAAATTGTGATTTCAGTTCCCAGTCATCATGCCAGCGGAAGGAGTCTATTTCTCGTGGATTGAATATTTTGAAGATGAGGAGGACGAGGAGACGGAGAAGAGTAAAGATAAAGAGGAGGAGGATGCCAAAAGTGAAGACAGCGGTCACCACAGCGGTGAGGAGGAGGAGGAGAAGGTAGCTACCACCGTTAGCGCTACCCCCGACCAGGGGGTCGTCGAGAAAGTTAAAGGTCCTGGGATTCCGGTTCCGATGTGCAGGTCAGCCCAATGGTTGAGCCATGAGGTAAGGCGAAATTAGTTTATTATGATGCCAATCAATCAATTTACATTGTTTTGTTTATAGCAAGTGTCGCCAGTGTTGAATCGAGAGCAAAAAGAAATGAATTCGATGGAGAAAGTTTTGGAACGTGACACTGAAGCTCTAGATTTCTTGTCGAGGCTGACTGGACTCCCGGTTTCTCAAGAAAATGGCCAGCGGCGAGTTGGACCTTATCCAGGCTCACGCCATCCTCCAAAAGGTACGTTATTTTTTTGTATGTTTTGTTAGATCCATAATAACAAAATTATCAAACTAGGCTCGGAAGTTTTCGTGGGGAAGCTTCCAAAATACATGAATGAATCCCACATTTATAACATCTTCAGTACTGTTGGAAAAATCTACGAAATTCGACTTATGATGGACTTTAGTGGGACAAATCGCGGATTTTGCTTTGTCAAGTTTCACCATCCTGTGGAAGCTGATAGGGCGTGCACTCAGCTAAATCATTATTACGTCTCTGCATGTAATAATTGTCAAAATAATTTATTTTAAGCTTGTTTGATCATTTATTATTCTGTAGGTCGAAAAATTGGCGTCACGCTGTCTGTTGATAACTGCATTTTGTTCCTTGGAGGCATTCCTGTGAACAAGACCCAACAACAAGTCACAGAAGAATTGCGAAGAGTGACGGATAATTTGGTGAGAGTTTTTGCAAATATAAGCATGACCACTGGAGAACATCGTGGATACGCATTTGCAGAATACCGGTCTCACAGGTAAATCATAAATAATTATTAGGAAACGGAAATAATTATTGACCAAATTGTTTAAATTGTCTCTTTCTTTCTTTAACTTTAGAGATGCTGCAATGGCTCGTCGAAAGATGATTCCAGGAAAGATTCAACTTTGGGGGAGAAACATTCATGTTGATTGGGCTGACCCGGATTCAGCAAGACGAAGTGATCCAAATTACCAAAATATTCTTCAACCGATGCAATTCGGATTTCATCAACAACTGTGTACATACTATTACTAGTCTATTGCTAGTATTGCTACAATTTCTTAGATGATTTAAAACCAGGGGATTTCCAACGCTTAGATAGATAGATAGATTTTAGACAATAGATTTTAGAAACATTTCCATCAATTTATTTTAAAGTCGATGCAATCCAGATGTAAGCACATGTTTTATACTGTTACATTTGTATTGAATGCCTGTATTTGAATGATTGTTTTTGAATGCCTGAATATTTTAATGAACGAATCACGCAATAAATGTAAGGAACCGTTTCTTTTATTGTGCTATTACATATAGGTATTGTTTGTATTGGATTTCAAAGTCCAAAGTTGTAACTTGTTGAATGAAGAGAGTGGATTCGAGAAGCTACAGTTTGATGTCGACTGTGGCTGCATTTTCTCACTCCGGCTTCATCCAAAGCATTTCTCTCTTTCTCATGCAATTCCGACGCAATTCATCTATTTTAGGAATTTGTCAAGTTCAAAGGTGACATGATACGATTCTGATTGATATTTTAATTTTGAAATTCATATTGTAATTCATGACGCACATGAAAAAGGCTGTTATTTGCATTGCAATCATAATTTGTGGTGAAAAAATGATAATTGTATTATTGTCAATTTCCAGTCAATCCTGCTTTTGATGCGTGGTTAGCTTTTTAGTCAGTGAACAATTAAAAGTACCAAGGTTTTATCCCATTGTTGTAAAGAATCTGCAGATTGTGAAACATTTGGCCATTATTGTCATCTCTGCGGTCTGAGCTATTATTAAGCTGAAAATTATACAGAACTATGAATTAATTTATGTTGAGAGAGTGTGAAAAATCGTATTAATTTACAGCTATTTGCTAGAGTGGGAGAGCAATAAAAGTTGAGAGGATAATGGATAAATGTAAAATGTTTGATTTATTTAATAACTTTAATCCAGGGGCACAAGATCATTTTTCATGTCCCAATAAAGTCATTCATTATTCGCCATTACTTTCTTGTGATTGTAACCCATTATTCTTAAAATACAATGTGGAAAACGCTTTTAACTTCTTTTATTCATTATTTATTACTTTTACTCCCCATTTCATTCAAATTTTTGTTTGCTACTTTAATTCTTGGCTTTTAAAATCAGGACAAGCTACGCTATGTAAATTGTGATTCGTGTTTCGCAAAAATTGAGATCTCTCTGAGTAATGATCATGCCTCTGTTTTATTAAGTGTTGCATGTTTCTGTACAAAAGGATTGGTGTGAACGTATTGTTGTGAATGAATGGAATGTTTATTCAACAGGAAGAGAGACAGGTGCGAGTGAGTGTCCAAAAATTTCAATTGACACAAGAAAAAGCTAATTCAAGTTGGATGACAGGGGACAAAAGGGGGTAGCTCTCAAAACTCAATAACGTTCAAGCCAATTCTCACACATTCTCAATTCTCACTCAAATCGATTGGCTTTCTAAACACAATAATGTGATGAATAGCAGATTTCAATGAATTGAAACAAGCCACACACTCACACCTTCAGCATACACAAATGTGAGGAGTGAAAGCACAAAACTCATAAATTTTTAAACAGTTTTTTTTTCTTCCACTTTCCTAAACAGCTCAAGCTAATCAATTCAAGTTGCCTAATAATATGGTCATTTGATTTATTCTTTGCTATATTTTGATTATTTTTAACAAAATGTTTCAGCAGTATGCAGGGAAAGAGTTTGAATTGTAATATTGCAAGTTTTTTAGGAGGTATGAAGTCAATGTAGACTTCCCTTATTTCGAGGACAAAGGGACAACAATGGAGTGAACCAGTTGACTAGTCCATTAATACGTAATGTTGGTTTTGTGCTGCATATCTATCAAAAACAGACAAGTCGTTCAAAATTCTAATTCAACTCCAAAACTCTAGAACGAATTGCCTGTTTCTTCTGTATACCACTACTTAGCTCACAATGGGACACAATGCAAGTACAACTATGACTAACTTAACTCCATTCACAAAATCCTCAAAAATCCATCCACTGACTAAAGAATGAGATGACAAACGTCCCTCACTCAACTTTTGGGATTATTTGCTCAATATAATGGAAATCTGGATTATTGTATTTGTCATTTGAGAGGAAAGAAAGCAGGGTGAAAGTATAAATTAAAATGTTTATAAATTCAACCCCAACAATGAACCAATGTCCACTTTAGCATCAATTAAAGAAGGGAATGCGTATATTTTGGTTGGCTTCTTTTACTTTCTTCCCGATTACTTTAAGTAGTCCATCTTTTGTACGTTTTCTTTCTCATGAACTTTGAGAATATTAAAAGAGGTCTGACAATATTTCTCCCATTATGCTGCTGAATGGATGAATCCAATCCATTTTTTGCAAAAGTGTATGTTATTGTCAAGAGTGAATAGGAAACCCTTTAGAGGCTTTTATAGTGGAACTACTACACTCATTTTTGAGAGCTCATGTAAAATGCAGAGCTAATCCATTCTCAACCAACATCATGTCAATTGTCATTTTCACACTGTCAACTCCCTTTGTCCTCCCTTTCCCTGACAGAAGAGAACATAACAGACTTCTTCTCCGATTATGATATGAACTGCTGCGGACTACTTATATTTAATACACAACCCTTTCACAAAATACAATCCCACTCTCTCATCATCTATAATTGAGAAGTGTGGAAATTAAAATCATTTCGAGGTTTGTCTTATTCAACATGAAAGAAAATGAAAGGGGAAGAGTACGCCAACTAATCAAAGTACTTTTGCTTTTCCGGTTTATTTTACATTTGGGAAAAAAATCTAAATCGTTTTGAAATGAGAACGACACCACGCCACTGCAATGCATGCTTATGATGTATAAAAAATGTGAAATTGTTTCCAAAAATTTTGTGGGCGTTGGGGAAGGAATTTTTAATATGGATCCTTCTCACTCTCACCTCTTTCACAAAAGCTTTTATTCCGGTGTGAGATGTGACATTTGCATATCTACACAAAAGAAGAAGACCAACAATGAGGGCAATATTTTTCCAGCACCATAATGTTTTTCTTGGAGATACAATACCAACAATGGACAATGGAAGTAGTTATAAGAATGGAAATATAGTTCATATCATATCATTTCTCCAGTGTGCAGCAGGAAAAGTCCCCATTGTTAAGGATTATGGACAAAGTTCTAAAGGGAGAAAGTAACATATAATGCTAATGGTGGCAAATTCCTCGGTATATATGCTAAGAAGAAATTGAAATTGCTTTGTCAGGAAGTAGTGTAAATAAAGGATTTTAAACTCTTTTGGGAAAGTATATAGATATATGTACATAAGATGGAATAATAAAATCAGAAAAGAAGAGGGTTGAGGTTCAAATCTTTGTGGTATCAAACTCAAAATGAAACTTATTGCCTTCATTTTCCTCAAAACTATTAAAAATGCAGTCAGTTTACCAATCAATTTACAATTGATCAAAAAGAAATGTTGTATAATCTCATTTTTACAGGTTTTCAATTTTTTGCCCTAATCATTATAAAACGCAGAAATTTGTGACTGTGGCACAGATTTTTTTCGATTTCGTCCACTTGCTTGATTGCGATACTAACTCTAACGAGTTTATGGAAGCCTCGATCAGCACTTTCTCCTTTTCGTTTCTACTAATAGTCACAGGATTCAGAAGCTCTTTGCTTTCTCTGCAAACAACAAAATGAAATGACATTATATAATGGCAAATCGTGTTTTAAACTAACCTAATTTCAACCTCCGGTTTATTTTGTCGTTCAACGTTTTGGGAGACAAAATTTCCCAGCACATAACGGCAGAGGGTATGTTTCACGGCCGTCAAGTAAAGAAGTAATGTCGCTTGCCGAAATAATAGCAAGAGTCAGTTTTGTTGCATTTTTATTTTCAGAAATGACCTTACAATTTTATCCACGGATAATTATGTCGGCAGTTGGAATTAATTTGTATAAAATTAATTGACCGAGTAGAATAAGCCACTTTACGTTTTACTCATTTATCATCCCACCACCACGAAGACCGTCTACATGCTAAAATCAAAATCCCAAGATTGTTTTCACTCAACGTCCAAAAGTTCAATGGGGTCGAGGTAAATGAATGTCCCTAGTGAATAATATATGTCCCTTTTTGAACTTTTTTTAAGAGGATATTTGCAAATTGATATTGATATGATATAAATTGGGAAGGGAGCATCCGGTGGATTTAAATGGAAGTTAGTTATGCATGGACTTTCTCCATTCAACTTGCCAACAGACAACAATAAACTGGACTCCAACCGGTGATAAAGAAAATTGCTGAATTGAGTGAAATCTATATGTTCCTTCACTTCCGGTCAATCAAATGCCAGTCAATTCAATAAATCCACTAAAACGTACACACTTTTTCAGAGCTTTTCAAAACTTTCCTATCAACCAATGTTTGATAACAAAAATTGGAATTTGAATTTTCATATCATGCAATGCCGAGTAATACTTATAATTTTGAAGGATGGGTGGTAAAAAATAAAAAGCTGGAGGATGGGATAAAGTGCGTTGTTTGGAGAGGAAAGCGGTTGCGGAAATTCGGAGTTTTGAGAGACTTCCGGTAACTTTAGTTCTTGGATAAAAGCTCCCGTTTCCTCTTTCTATCCATCCAAATGTCCGAACCTCCATTCTTTAAAAAGTAATGATATGCAACGGAATGGAAATCACAAAACTTTCTCCTACACATAAATATCCAATAGGTATTACCCATCCTAAAGTATCCCTGCTTAAAATGCTTCCCAAAAATATTGAAACATTGTAAATTGTGGGGTTTCTAAAACTATTTTATTACAACGTTTTATAACAATTTCAAACAATATGTCATCATCCCTTTTCCATTTATTCATTAATGACTAAACGAGGCCATTAAAAGAGTCGGAATAAAAAAGTCAGAGATCCATTAACGGTTTTTATTTATTGCTCTGATCACTGTTTGTTCTCCTTATCCAGCTTCCCCTCAGGAAGATACAAGTGAAAGCTTTGCACTGTCGAATATCAACAATGTAGCCTTTCATACAACTGCATGTGTGTGGGGCTTTTTATGAGAATTTTCCCACAGCAAGTAGTATTATTGTTAATGATTTCTCTGTTTACGAGTTCTGATGTAGGTATTATTAAAATTGTCGCATGTACATAGATTGCATGATGGGTGAAAGCAATGTATTTTTTGGGGTTTCCCAATCCATTTCAAACGGAAGCATATATGAAATACTTTATAATAAAAAGTTTGGAATTTTCTCAACTTTGTATGCAGTACAATGTATATCTCACCCTCAAAAGAGTCAGAGTTTTGCCTCAACTTCGGACGGTGCCGTTTCCCATTGTTGCTCTCCCCGTACTCTGCTGGATCCTATTTTATCTGTCACTTGGAGCTACAATTGGGAATTGTGAAGTTGAATACGATGTGACCATTTCTCTTGTCTATTTAACCTCCCTCCATTATTCAGTCTATTCAACCTTTGGTATTGCTTTCATTGAAATTGGGGATGAGGGTTCAAGAGGCCAAGTGGGGGGCAAGGGTCATGCATCATCCACCTCAAACGAAAACTTTCACCACTGCGACTTGTGTATTTAATGGATGCAAACTGCAGCCACATCGAACGAAGGGACGTTTGTCAGCTCAGCAGTTGTTTTTTATCGACCTTTCTCCTCAACATATTTTATTAGCTGGATTTGTGTTTTTATTTTAGTTTCGGATGCAAATATTTACATATTTGAATAGCTTTTCCATAAATGTTGCACTAATAGGTCAATCGGATTTCCTCTACAACTTCCTCTCTCCTTGTGAAGCAGTCATAAAATGTTTCTTCTCCCTTTATCCAGCATCCACTCTTTGTTCGCTTGACTAAAAAACACATAAAAATAGTTACTCATTGTCCCATCTCTTTTTTTAGTCAATTGATAAATAATTTATTAAGTTAACCAAGAGTCATTACTCAACCACGCTTGACTTTTGCCGTTGGGGAATAGTAAGTAATTTATGGATTAAGGGAAGACAGAAGACATAAGCACAGCAGAATAAAAATAAATGCATCATAAATTAAAAAGAAATGTTTTTTGTCCTGCCCTCAACACGATTAGTAAACTGTTGGTTTAAACATCAAATGAAATCATGGCTGTGTATGTACATTGTCAACAAATTATCATAGTACAAACCACTTTTGAGTTGATGACTTGATGCACAAACTAAATTTAGTTGTATAGTTGCTAATTATGAAAATGATTAATGACTGTACTTCTTTTTATACAGGTTCTGTGTCTTGCAACATCAACTCTAACATTTCTAAAGTTTCGTCAGAAATTGCAACAAGAAGTGTGCAAATTAAAATCCAGTTCTTTTAAACAATGATTTATATCACGAATAAATAAATAAATAGCTTGGGATGTTGTTGTAAAATGTGAGGATTCAATTTGTAAGCCGCAATTGTTTTCATTGTCCCTTATGATAATGGTTTAGTATGACCAGGGACGCTA
>JAQIXN010002470.1:0-11481 GCA_034698145.1 Proisotoma minuta
TGTATGTTCCCACCAAAAATCTCGGTGGAACTATTTCAAAAAATTTTAACATGTGTTTCTTACGGGAGAGCCATGGCACAAAATAAGTGCGTTTGGGACCAGAGTGGCAAAGGGTTAGAACGAACTGGGCACTGGAATTTGGGAAAAGGCATGGGCTATGGCTAAAAGTAGCTCGGGGTTGGAACTTGTATCAATATATATTGGATCACATAAATAAATATCGGAAATTATTTTATCTAGAAATTTCAGGATAAATTCATGCATAATTATCTTGAAATTTACCATGTTTAAATTGAAGGTAACAACGAAACAAATTAACAAAATGTTGTTTTAAAGAAATATTTGTGGCTTTTAATTCAATTTTTACGCCAATTTTAATCTGCTTAAATTAAATTACCAAAATTTATATTCATTTCGCAATATATTTAATATTCTTATTTGCAGCTTGACAATTGATAGTTAATGATACCCAATTTTCTTTCATTTCAGTTCATTTTATTGTTACCAGAGACTAGGGCCTAGATTATCCCTCACATATTTTGTTTTTTTAATTTCTAGATTTCTTAAAATTTTAAGAAATTTGACCAAAATTTAAAATAGCCTGAAGGGTAGACTTGGATACACTTAATGATGCGAGCTAGATGAGGTAAGTTGTCAAATCTTATTTATAGATACACCCAATACGGATTTTACACACAAACTTTTCTTGTTTATTTTCCTCAACCTTTTCTTTTATAACGATTTTTGTATGGTCAAGAAATAAAGTGAAACCTTTTTTTTCTATAAATAGTCCATGCAAGGTTCTTTAAAATAAATATCCATCAATGCGTAAATTAAAGTTAAGGTAACCTACCTTAATTTTGTGTTTTCTTATAACTTTTAACTTTGTTACAACTTTTTAAAATATTTAATTACTCCAAGTTAGAAATTAAAAATGATGTGGTTTAACCTAAAGAATTGTATTTTTAGAAATAGGACAAAAATTTGAGTCATTGCAGCCAACCAATAAAAGTTTTTGCGCCACAAATTTTTACCATGAAAGATAAAACTTGCTTGATTTTGATGTAATTACCATTTTTAGAAAAAACTGTAATTACCAACATTAAAAATTCTAAAAGCTGGCCGATAAAAATACTCATTACAAATGGCGTGTACTGTAGTTTAATTAATTCTTAAATTTAAATTATTTTTAAACTTTAAAATTTTACAATTTTAATTGAAACATTGATCTTTTAGCAAAAATTCAACGTCATCAATAAATTTTAAAAATTTCGGATGCCCTTTTTATTGGAAGATATCTAGTTTATTTCTTAATTCAATAAATGGCGAAAGTTTTGATTCAAAATCATTTCAGATTCTTCAATAAAGCCAAAACTTCATATGTATTACTTTCCATATAAAGCCAAAACTCAATTCTTAAAATAAAAAAATATATGGAAAAATTGGCTGTTTTTTAAATTTTGTTAACGATAAGTTTACGTTTAACCAAGCTATTAAGTGATATGAAAACAAACTTTATAATTTGGATGTTAAGTATATGATAACAGAAACTTAAATGAGTTTAAAAAATAATTTTAATTACTTGACTCCAACTCCTTCCCTTATCTGATTTTTTAATTATACCCCAAATTTTCATAAAAATTTTAACACCTACTTAAAATTTTTAATTACTTGAGAAGGTATTGAAAATTTTGAATTTTTGCTGTTCACAATTTTAAAAGAAATGTTTTGCAAATTTCAGAGCTTGTGTTGGATACAGATTTGCGTCAACTGAAGCAAAATTAGGACTCGCAATTTTGGTTTATAACTATAAAATTGAGCCTTCAGCCAAAACCCCGATTCCAATGGTATTCAAAAACGGCAGTGTTCAAAAGCCAAAAGATGGACTGAAAGTTAACATTTCAAAAATTCAGAGAAAGTAAAATTTAATATTACCAAAAACAAAGTTGTACATGTTTATTTTTAAAAGTAAAAATAAAAATTATAAATAGCATCCTTCACAAGATCAGTCATTTCTGGGTCGGGCGCTCAATCAAATTTGTGATTGCGTCCGGTTTTATTGGACTGTCATAAGTGATTAAATCTTGGTTCGTTTTGGAATCTTCTAGAATTAAAGAGTCCCACCACTCAACCTGCAATTAGGAAATCGGAAATTCGAATTAGGATTGAATTTGGGAAGATTTAATGTATAAAAGCCAATTGATTTAGAGGTAAAATTTTCAGCAGATCATACAATTGTCAAAATTGATCAAATTTGGTCGCATTCTTGCTCATCATTTAATTATAAATTAGAATTGGGTTTAAGTTGAAGGTTAAAAATAATTGACGTTCTCCTAAATTAGGTAAAATCCGAGATTTCAATAAAATTTGGAAATATTTCAAAATTCCAGTTGTAAATTCTTCAAAAACGCTTTAAAACTTTTTAAAATCCAACACAAAATCTTGAAATGAAGTAAATAAACTTAAAATTGTAAAAATTTGAACAACTTTGGAACATCACTCGTTAAATAAAAAATCCACTTCAACCTAAAACCAAAACGCTTCAAAATATTTCAAAAACCCTTCCAAAAAGTAAATGAAATTTAAAATACCTGAGGAATATATTCAGCCTGATTTTGTCCCGCCAAGTTGGCGGCGCCAACTTTGCCAACCGCGCCGCAGTTTGAATCCCCGTCGATCGAGCCTTTTCCAAAATTTCCGCTTGCAAATTTGCCAGTTTTGCCTGCATCCGCTGTTTCGTCGCACGTATTTTCCAGGCTCGTTGAAATTTAGCTTTTTATTTGGATCTAATCTAATTAGTTCGGCGGCTGAATACTTTCATCAAAATATTTGTTTGACGACGAGTCATCGACGGGCGTAGATTCACTTCAGATAGATTCTGATAGTTTTTTCGATGGCAGTTCCCGATTTGAATTTTGATCGAATTTCCCGCGCTGCGCGAGCATATTTGCTTTTAGTGTTGGTTGTCGGGTGGGAAAAGATGTCAATTGGACGCCCTTCGTTGTCCAATAAAAGCGGCACGGGTTTGGAAGTGTCTTCTTCATCAGGTTTGAAACCTCCGGCGGCAAGTTTGGAAGCGATTTGGGCTTGAAGTTCCGCTAATTTCCGTTTCTTATCTGGAATTGGGAAGAAAATATTAGTTTATGTGTTATATTTGGCACAAATGTATTTTTGCATCATGTCCAAAAATTGTCTAAGGCTTCCAAACCTTCAACAATGGCTTTTAAATCCACTTTGGGCTCTTCCAAGGGTGGGGCCTGTTGTCGCATTTGCATCTGCATTTGCTTAGCGCCCGCCGCCGTCGCCGCCGGCGTTAAAATCACACCCTTGGCCTCCAAAGCCTGTTTCCGCTGCGCCAAAACTCGTTTCGCCTCCTCCATCATCTGCTGAATCTTTATCGTTGTCAGTTGACCGGGAGAAGGGGTTGTGGACGGTGGCGGTGAGTCCATGTCGAAAAATTTGGCGAATTCTGCCTAAAAAAATGTAAATTGTTAATTTTGAACTGATTTTAAATTAGTTTCGACAAAATTACGACATAATTTACTCCCACTCACCCTCTAAATTAACGCTTTAGCTTTGTCGACCCTGTAACTCGATCTTGGCGTTAATTTTCGCGATTTTCGGCGAAATCTGGAAAAATACAAGTTTCTACTCAGTTTTAATTTGGGCGTTGGCTCTGCGACAAATTTCCACTTCAATTAACTTCACACTTACCTCCCAAACCAGAATTAGACACTGTGACCTCACCCTTGACCTTTTTTGGCGCAAAACTGTAAAAATCCGGAAATCCTATGAAAACAACAATTTTAATTAGCTTTGCGACTCACCCTCCCTAAATTTCGGGTAGCATTAATTCCCCCCTTACCTCCTCCCCAAATTCCCCTTTTGACCTGTCCTCCGCCCCCAACTCGGCGCTCTCCCTCCAAAACCCAAAATCTCGTCGAATTCTACAAAAAAAACAGGGAATTTAATCTCGGCGTCACTTCTAACGACACCCCGTCGCAAAAGTAACCCCCAACTTACCTCCCCCAAAAAACTTGACCTCTTTTGACCTTTTTTCCACCGCCTTTCCTCCAAATTCGTCGCAACAATTTTCGCTTTCAAACTTGCCCCTCCAATTTCTCACTCTGCTCCAAAGCATTGGAGGATAGGGGAAAAAAGCATGGAGTGGATAACAAAACTCCCACGTTCCCACTTCATTCCCAGTCTTGCAGTTGGAAGGTTTGGCTGACTTTTTGGAAGCTTTTGGAAACTTTTGGAAGCTTTTTGGAAACTTTGCCGTCATCGAGGATTGCAATGGTTGTTAATTGTGGGAGCAACTTCACCCTAAAAGCCCCCAGTTCGCCAAATCTCACAAATTTGCTCAAAAATTTCAAAAGTATACGAAAAAACTGTTTAGAGCATAAACTCTCTTGATTTTAATTACAATTAGAGTTAAAATCAATTAATTAGTGCTGCTGCTTTTCTAAAATATAAACTTTGTGGGTGTGGTTTTCAAATTCTTGATTTCCTCTAATTTGGGTGTGGACACGATTTTTTAAAAGTGGGCTCTGGTAGCCGAAGAAATTTAAATTTAAATTTACTTGGAATTTGGCAAGATTTAGTTGTAATTTAGGGGAAAATGCCAAAAGCAGGGAAGGGAAAGGGGGCGGCTAAGGGGACGCCTAAAAGAGGTAAGTTTTTGAATTTTTGGAACGTTTGGCGTCAATTTGTGACGTTTTTGAAGAGTTTTGGACGTTTTAGGAGGTCAGGGGTCGGTTTACTAACGTTTTGAACGATTTAGACACGATAAGTGCCTCATCAATTTGGAAATTGGTGCGTTTTCCACATTTTTGGGTAGTTTCGAGCATTTTGGAACATTTTGAAACGTTTTGTAAGGTCAATTTGTGACGTTTTTGAGGATTTTGGACATTTTTGGATGTCAATGGTCGTATTTCTTACGTTTTCGACAATTTAGACAAGTTATTTGGTTTAATTGCCTTATCAATTTGTAAATTGGTGTTTTTTTCCTCTTTTTTGAGCATTTTAAAACGTTTTGAAAGGTCAGAGGTCATTGCATTTGGATTTGAACATTGCATTTTTCAAAACGTCACAAGTTAACTACGTTTGCAATTAACCAAAGCAAAATTCGAGCTCAATTATTTGACATTGCATCGCATTCCTTTGAGTTTATTTATGGCTTTAATTGCGTAACTCGCGTAGAAATTCGTGGAAGGTCCAAAGTTCAGTTGAAATGAGTCAACTCCAACCAATTCCTGGAATTAATCCCATCCCTCTAATTGCTTCACAATTTCCTAAATAACTTTAAAATTTAATGGCATTTGAACTTAGATGAAGCAATTCCAATCATTTTAGAGAAGCTTATCAAGCTTTTTAGGCTCGTCTCAAGCTTTTTGGAGAGATTTCCAAGCCTTTGAAACTATTTTCGAACATTACAAGCTTTCTGAGAGAATTTCAAACATTTTATGCTTGGTAAACAGTGACACGTCATTTAAGGGCCATGCATTGTCTCTACGTGACGTGACGTGACGTGACGTGGGCAGCCAACGTTTAGTTTTCTCTTTCTCCGTCTAGAATCCGCGAGAGAATTGGGATGACGTGGGCGGACGTGACAAGAGGAGCTTAGGGCTTAGGTACTACCCCAACAATTGTTGTCTCCCACTCACTTTCCACAATTTACAAGCTTTAGCCCTGCCTGAGGCTTAAAATTCGACAAACTAATGGCGACGACATGGCGCAGGCGAAGCATGCACTTAGAATACTTAGAAATGTAAATTTCCAGCAGTTTTTGAAGAATTATATAATGAAATTAGCGAATTCCGCATTGTTAGTGGCGTAAGGCATTTGGGGACAGGGGACGACATGGCGCAGGGAGGGATTTGCATTGTTGCAAAATGCAATGCATTGCTCCTTGTGACGTTTGAGTTTTCTGCGTTTTCCTTTCCCATTCGGAGAAAAGAAGTTCAGGGACGGACAAACTCAACTTTTGCTGTTTACCTTACTTCCTCCTTCCTGGAAATGGGGGCGAGCAAACTGCCCGTCGTTGGCGCGAAGCGAGGCCACGCCATGGCGCAGATGGGGGGAACCCATGTGTTTGTCGGGATTTGGAAATTTTAGCAGTTTTGGCTAATTTGGGTTTTGGAGGAAGTGCATTTTTGGCTATTTTTGGTCGAATATTAAGAGATTTTGCGGATTTTTGGGAAAATAATGAGAAATGTTCATAATTTAGAAAATTTGACGGCATTTTAAACGTTTGTTTAGCTCCTAAAATTAGCAATTTCAAGCATTTTTTGGCATTTTGAGTCATTTTTGGGGGTGCTATGTTTTCGTCATTTCGTCACTTTGGTCAACGTGACAAGTGTCAACGTCACAACGAGATTCATGAACGACGGAATTTTCCCACGCGTTCTGGAACGTAAACATGTTTTGCAAAAGGAGCAAAACTCTGAAAACATTTCCCAGTATCAATTCAGCACTCGAATAGAAACGAACTTTGCTAGAGCATTTTTTTGCATAATTTCAAATAATTTGGCTCAAATATTATGCAAAATGAAGAGAAAAAGTAAGCAACTTCCTCATCCTTATTTAAGTAGGTATTAGTACTGCAACTGCACATTTCGTCTGTGACCCATTTAAACCAAAATTGAGGTCAAATGTTTAGGTATCTCTTATATTGTTAGTTTAGTGGTTCTTAATTGTGTATTGTATTGTATTTCCTTGTAGTAAACAGTAAATGGAAATGTTTACTATAAGTGCAAAGTGGCAGTGTCAATTTTCATAATATTTGTAATTGTGAACTTTGACACTTGAGCTGTTTGACTAAAAGTGTCAACTTCAATGCCACATTTTGTTTTGGTGCGTGGACTTTGACTTTGTTTGTTATTTTTTGACTGTGGGCTAGTTTTTACGGAATTTTGGAAAGGTTTTCAAATTATTTTGGATAGAGTGGCAATTTTGGGATTATTTTTTAATACTAATTTCTGTTTTTTGGGTCAAATTTGAACGTGACAATTTGAGTTTGACTCTGGAAATATTTAATTTTGCTGGAACAATTTTCATTGTTTTGTTTTTGTTTGGCATTCAACTCAAGTTAAATTTTGACGTCAGAGGATTTTTCCACGTTAAATTTTTAATGTCGATTTCAATTAAATCTTAAACGTTTTCCTTTGCAGCTCAAATTCGCATATTTTCGCAAATAATTATGGATTTTTAGTTGAGCTACCATAAATCTTGGCATTCAACGTTTTATTATTGTTTTGGTTGCTGCAGACGAGGATAAAGATAAACTCAAGGAATTTTTACAAGGTCCATTTTCAGCAGAGTTGAATGTTGGGGTCGTTTTTGCATCTTTAGCTTTGCTTTGTCTGGTTAAAAATAAAGTTAAATGTTAGGTAAGTTAAAGTAAGTGGCAGTTGTTAGGCAGAAGGATGATTTGTCCTTGGATCAAGTTTAATGCTGTTTGCATTTGCAACTTTATTCAATGAATTTGGCATTTTGCTCTCGCATCGCTCTGCAATTTTATTCTCGTTTGAATGGAAAAAATGGCAATATTTGCAAAGCAAATTGCAGGCAGAGGATTTTATTTAATGCCTTTGCTTTTGCCTTTATTTGCAGAGATAACATTTAATTATGATAATGTAATGTAATGGCAGTGGCAATTGGAAAATGTAAATTATTTTGGTTTGTTAGCTTTGAGATAAGATTTGAGCACGTTTTAAAGGGATGATTGTTTTTTTGTGGATTTTAGAGGTTTAAGCAGAATTTTAGAAGTCGATGGCCTGTAATTTTAATTATGGATGAATAATTAAATGATTTTTAGCTATTCTTGCATTTTTTGATAAGGGGTCAGTTAATGGGGCAGTTTTGAGTTTATTTGTGCCCAAAATTCTGAATTTTAAAGGTTTTTGGTTGATTTCGAGCTACTTTTCGACATTTACATCAAAATTTTGATCATTTTAAACATTTCAATAAATTTATTCTGCATTTTCTTTGAACAATTTCACTAAATTTTGATTTTTTTGTTGTTATTTCCAGGCCCAAAAGGTAAAGGTCGCATGTCAGACGAGGAATCGATGGCAGACACTGCGAGCGTCGTCAGCATGAGTTCCGAGCGCGGCAGTTACGACGATGGTAAGAAAAACACAATTTTCCAGGTTTTTTGTTTGAGAAAAATCCTAATTTTTACTCAATTTTCCCAGGAGAAAACGGAAACGAGGACTACGACGACTGCGCCTCGTCATCAAGGGACGTGACCGTTTTTGGGGAGACACTGGAAGACAAGGTCGCCGAAGCAATTGATCAATTGAGTGAAAAATCTGCCAACATTCGCTCCTCCGCTTACGCCGCATTAAACACACACTTGAGCGCCAACTATCGGCCCGAGATGATTCTTAGTCGGCGCGAAACACTCCGCGACGCATTAGAACGGGCGCTAAAACGCGGAACGCCCTCCGACCAACTTAACGCCGCTTCAATCTACGCCCTGAGCATTCTACAGCTGGCAGCCGTCGAACCAGACTTGGCGCAAGAGGATTTCAACGCCCTGCGCCCAACCCTGCTAAGTCTAATGCAGGATCATACGGCGTCATTCGCCGTCCGCGCCAAAGCCGCCGAAGCGCTAGGATTTGGAGGGCTGCTGGCCGAAACTTGTTTGGCAGATGTGGCGACTTTGGTCGCAGCGCTGGAGCCTTGTTTTGGACCGCAGAGGATGAAAGAACTGAGTAAATTGGAGGGGGCAGGGGGGATGATGCCGCCACCAAGTCCGGCAAAGGGGAAAAGTGCCGGAGCCGGGGCAGCTGCCAAAGGGCCTGGGGCATTTGCCGCTTCGGCAATTGCCAGTTGGTCCCTGCTGTTGACCGTTATGGGCAGAGAGTATTTGCAGGCGAGGTGAGAATTTGCCAAATTTTCGGTAATTTCTGAAACAAAAGCATGAAATTGATTGATTTTCAGAGTTCATCGTTGGATGTCAATTTTGCTGAACTTATTGGACCAGAACGACGTGGAAATAAAAGTGAATGCTGGGGAAGCGTTGGCAATTCTCGTGGAACTTTGTGAATTGGGGGACGAGGAGGATTATGAGGAGGTGGGGGCTATGGGTGTTGAGGAGTATCCATCCTCCGCTAGCAATGGCACCGGCGCCAGCGCCGCCGCCAACGGTTACGCCAAGCCCACAAACATGAAAGAGTTGGTGGAGAAACTCCGGAAACTGTCGACAGAGTCGCATAAATACACGGCGAAAAAGGATAAGCGACAGCTCCATCATTGCTTCAGGGATTTCCTACATGCCGTAGAGGTATTTGAAAGTTTTTTGTGATTTTAGGCAAACAATTGGTTCCAAATTGTATTTTGACCATTTCCTTGAGCTAAATTTCACTTTAAACTCGGCTATTGTTGGAAATTAGCATTTAAGAGTAATAATTACAACGGAATTTTAAAGAATCGGTAGTTTTTAAAAGTTTCAGAAGCAAAATAAGTTGAATTCTCTAATTTATTACTTGTTTTGAGACGTTTCCCAAGTTTTATGCATTTTTTTTATCTAACTCTGATAAAATTGAGCTTTAAAAACATTATACAAGTGTTTTGGAATAATTACAGCAAAATTTTAATTCAAATTTAACCTTATTCCGCATTATTAGTAATTTATGAATTATTTTCATTGCAGGATGGCGAGGGTCCAGGAATTTCCACGAAATTTGGAAACTCTGAATATTTGGAGATTGACTCATGGGCCAAGAAACGTCAATACGATGCCATCACAAAGGTGCTTACAAATTTCCACAATTTTCCTAGAAAAATCCTCATTTTCAATTTTTCCAGATCGTTTCCTCCGGACTGAACACTCACCTGAGTCTCAATCCCCTCGTTCGCCAAGTTTTAGAACTCGGAGCGCCGCGTCTTCTCGTCGACAATCCAAATTTCGACTCCCGCGTCGCCAAAAGCGAGCGCCAATACATGAACGCGATGGCATTCAAGCAAAGATCCGTCAACCGCGGGAAAAATCGCGATCACCGAATGGCCGCTCTTGAGGGATATTAACGACTATTCAAAACTTAATTCCTAAATTTATTGCTAGCAATGATTATATCAAAATTTTCGTGAAAATTCGTGAAATGAAAACTTTCGCTTTGTAGCTGGTCTATTTTTTCGTAGTTTTACTTTAACTCAGTCTTATTTGTGATTTTACGCAATGTTGCGTAATTCTTCTTATTTTGAGGGTAGATTAGTTCTTAATTTGTGATTTACAGCCATTTTTGCGCAATTTAAGTTAATTATACCGTTTATTTTTGGTAGTTTGGCGTTACTCAGTCTTAACTTGTGACTTTAGCCACTTGTCGTAAATCTTGTCTTGATTTTTCCTTTTAAAGTCTTGATTTGTGATTTACTCGCTAAAACTTGTAAATATTGCCCTAGTTTTACATTACACTTAATTTAGTCGTTCTCCGCCTTAAAAATTGAGTAATTATGGGTAAAATTCCCCTAAAATCAGACTTTTAAGGTTTTACTCGTCTTAATGATATTTACTTACTCAAGCCTTAGGAAATTCATTTTCTAGATACAGTTCTTAATTTGTGATTTACTAATTTTAGCTGAAATTAAGGAAAACCAAGCAAAAGCTGAGCCAGTCTGTGTGATTAATATTAAGGATTTAAAATTAGCTGTAAATTTAGCTAATTATAATTAAAGTTCAATGAAAAATCAAAAAAAAAATATTTTGAAAACAGCAAAAATTCTGCAAGCACAGAAATTATAGATGGAAATAAAAATGTAAATTTATGAGCACTGAAAGTAAAGCAATTGGCTGTAAAATGATTGGAAATAAATCAAAATTATCCAAAAAATTTTGAATTGCGTACAATTTCCTAAAAATTCTCAAATGCATTAGAAATTGAGGCAAAAAATTGTAGAAAAAATGGTTTTTGGGAATGCATAACAAGTTATGAGTTGCAAAGGAGAAAAAATGTTGTAAAAAATTAGCAATTCGCTTTTTTGTGGTGTTGTTGCACTTTTACTTTCGTTTATGTAACTTTTGGTTATGTGGCAGGAGCACGAGCTAAAGCTAAACTTGATTTTGACGACCATCCCCTTCACTTTGAATTTGAAAAGGACAAAATGTCTCACGCTACTCACTTCCTCAATTTTAAACTTGTGACATGGCATGTAAATAGTCCGTCCGTCTGTCTTTCTGTCTGTCTGTTAATGTCTTTATGTGTCAGTCTGTCAGTGTCTGTCATTTTCTGTCTGTCTGTCAATGCTGTCAATATCTATCTGCCTGTCGATGTCTGTCATTGTCTGTCAGTGCTGTCATTGTCTGTCAGTGCTGTCATTGTCTGTCAGTGCTGTCATTGTCTGTCAGTGCTGTCACTGTCTGTCAGTGCTGTCATTGTCTGTCATTGTTGTCAGCGTCTGTCTGTCATTGTTGTCAGCGTCTGTCTGTCATTGTTGTCAGCGTCTGTCTGTCATTGTTGTCAGCGTCTGTCTGTC
>JAQIXN010002471.1:0-11479 GCA_034698145.1 Proisotoma minuta
ATCGTGTCCCAGACGGACGGACGGACAGACGGACAGACGGACACGATGGTTACATAAGCCCTGACTCGGGCTAAAAATTAAATTGGTCAATTTCTAAATAACTTACTACAATACATATACCAGTGAAAATAAAGGGGAATTGAGAGACTTCAAGGGATATGAAGATAAAACATGCTGTATTTCGCCTAGCTTAGTCTTAGTCATTACAGCATATTATTATGAAGTCCGAGCATATGTATTCAAAGTTTCCTTATGTAACTTGCATTTGGTTGATAATTGAAAGTGAATCATTTGCTTTTATTTTAGCAATTGATATTGTTTGTTCAACAAGACTACAACTGGATGGTCCTTATATTTTTATAATGTGCGTCAATGTTACGTAAAACAGGGTTAATTTGTTATTCATGGACATCGGTTTAAAATTAGGACAAGAGACTTTGTGATCAGACCACCGGTTAAACCTACGTGTCCAGGCATTATTCGCGTGAAAGAATAAATATCGTGAATTTTTCCTTTATTTTAAGCGTAGATATCTGATTGACCTGTCAAAAATGAGAGGATAATTACACCCTTTTGAACACGAGGCCAGGAAGAAGATTCGTGTTTCTCAAATTGCAATCGGAAAAGCTCAAAATAGAAAGCATGAGCATTTTTGTTGTTGGTGGCTTGAGCTTAGTCATCCCTCAAAGGATTTTATTAATTTTATTCTTAATTTCTTCGATAATATTTAGATGGATGTACTATGCATTAGATATTAGCTGAATATAAATACAAACCAGTTGCAAATGTTTAAACAAATTCCGTAACTAAAAGCTCATCATATACTACTATAAACCAAAAATTAAACCTTTCGTAAATAATGCTTCAAAAATAAAACCTTCGAAGTTGGGCCAAACTGAACACAATATATAAAGGTTTATATTAAGACAATTTATTGTTTTACATTTCACCCTTTGCTTTCTCTTGCATATACAGGGCTACCAGTATTTAACCGACAAAGGGACCATGTAACTAAGGGAGAAACGTTCGGTCGTTTGACGGTTAAATACTGGTATCCCTGTATATATACTATCATTTCGGTATAACAAGACACAATGCACAATGCTAAGGTGTGATTAGCCTCATCATGCGACAAGTAATAAAATGATGTGACAATGAATGATTTGAAACAATATTTTTCCTGTATGCAATATGACACCAAAGCAATTAATTATCCGTTGGGTTTAATTATATGCATGCTTCATCTTACATCTTACTCGATTGTAGTAATATGAGAGACTTTGACAGCGTTTGCCTTTGCCCATGTGAAAAGGAAGGGAGTTTGGAAGTTGGTCGGTGATGAGTTGGGTTTTGGAGAAAGTAGGATGAGACATGTTTTATGTCTCTTCTGGTGAAAAGTGGCGGAGAAAGTGTTTGTAGCTTTAGTCGTGCGCGGATGGGAGAGAGAGCACAGCCCTCGCAGCCAAAACATAACATAATCAGCTAACTAACCACGCTACAACTTTTCCACGCCATATAAAAGCAGTATACCCAAGTGACTCAAGTACAGACCTCGTTTTTTTGTTGCTGTCAACTCAGCAGCTGAGTTGCAGAAGCTTAAAAAGTTCACCATCATTATTGTCTTTGGATTATGAGTGTTTTAGATATTTTCAAATTTTAGTTTCCATTATTGTTTACAAGGTTGAGTCTGTTTGAAAGTAGCGTGGCTTGTTCTTGCACTCTCCAATTTAATTTTCATCAACCCCGGACACTGGTAAGTAAGTCACCCTCATTTTTACAACTTTGAAACCGGCGTCTTTATATTGAGGCATCATCAATAGTTAAGACCTTTATGGCATAACCAATACCCATAAAAAATCCATACGCATTGCTATGCAAAAAGAACCTTCTTCTTTCTCGCTGAGGATAACTTTCCCTCATAATTTATCTCGCAAAAAGTTTCCTTTTTTGAGTGGAAGAATTTTTAAACGTGAGAATCTTACATTTTTCAACACCTGGGGTATTTAAAGCAAGTCTTCAGACAGACATAAGTAACATATATTTTTATGGTGAAAGGTGAAAGAAAGAAATAAATCCAGAAACTCACCTGGAAAATCCCATTAAGAAGAAAGGGCCTTGTCAAAGGAGACATATAGAGTCATGAAACACGGAAAATCTTGGAAAAGATTCGTCAAAGAAATGGTCAAAACTTTTTGATTCCTCTGACCTCAACATGTCAAACTTATTTAATCATGGGATACGACGTTGAGAGAAAAATCTTTTGACAGAAAGTGATTTCACAGAAAGAACAAGCTGGCACAAAAAGATGTTCCTTTTTTCATTGAAATTCAGTTCCGAGATTTGGAAACTTTTGTAATGGCAAAATGTTTATTTTTAAATCATTGTGTCCCATACCCATATACAAACAAACTCGTTCGTAAATGAGAGCTGAAGAAAAGAAATGAGCTCGTTTCTCACAGGGAAAAAGAAGGATATCTTGAGTAAACCAACTTTAATTTGCAGACATGTAATTACTTTTACTTTGCAGAACATCTTCGCTTTAATTAACACATCGTACATACACATGTATGAAAAGAGATCTCATCATGAGCACGTTTACTTATGATAAAAAGGAATATTAAATTAAAAGAGAGAAGATAAAACCAACCAAGCAATTTGCCTCTCTGCAGTCTCTCGCAAAAACTTATCGATTGATTTCCAGGTGCATATAAAGTGGCACATTTCATCTAGCTTTTAGACAAAGGCTTATACCGTGCAAATGGACATAGACATTCTAAAATAGACACCGATATAACAATGGAACAGCGTTCTTTTTGCAGAATATGAAAAGAATGTAAGAACTAGCTACTTGTAAGCTGTTATAAGTATTATGTGGGGAGATAAGCTGGGAGCTCAGTCTAACGTTTTGACCTGACGTAAACAATCTACAAAATGCTTTTTGACAGGAGGAGCTATATTCCAAAGTGTATCTCTATTTTTTGAGGCTACTCCATTTAGCTTTTGCAAAAGTGAACGTGATATGGGGCAAGTAATCAAAAGGTAATTTTGTTCTTTAGATGAAATTGAATTGGGCAGGTAAAAAGGAGGAAGGAAAGGAGTCAAGAATTTCCTCAAGGCTGGGAAAAGAGAGAAAGGAAGGAATTCACATTCAGGTGCTTTTAACTCGCCTCCCTTTTGTTGAGAGAAAAAGCACACAGCTCCCAGGCAAAGTCTGTCCTTTACTCCCAATCTGCGGAAAACGAATTAATTTAGTTCTTCCATGTTTTCCTCTTTACTTAACAAAATTATTGTGCCAAGGGGAACATTTTGTAACAATTTTTATACCATATTTGGATGACATTTATGAAAACCAAAACTAACGACATGTTTAGAAAGGTTCAGCATATATCTAGGGTGTGGTTACAGTTAAAATTGAAATTGTATGTTGACTCTCAAATCATGCTACAAGTTGGCTAATGAATTTGTGCTAATGGTCACAAATTCCACTTTTGTAGTAAATGCATGCGGTAGATGTTTAGGAAATTAGTCTACGGCAGAAACGAAACGCTCGCTGTAAAGTTTTCTATTATTGTATATGTTGCTGATTAATGTTATTCGTTACTTTAGATAAAAACAATTTCCACAAACATAAAACATTTTCACTCACTTCTCTAAAAGTACCCATATACAAATTGGATCCCAACGAGAGTTTTGTATTTGAATTGTAAATTTCAGATCCACTCATCCGTGCCTTCTGCTGACCTGATACAATATAGGACCACAATTCAATCCAGCTTTTGTTTCTAGAAAACTGGCCAACTCAATAAACTTTGTCCATAGCAAACCAGTGGAAGAGTTGGAAATGGAAATTCTTACATGACCCACTACGACTACGACTACTCATCATCTCCTTTCAACTCCTTTGTGATAATTGCATCTTACTCATAATCCGTATATCGAAATTAATTAGAAGCATATTTCCCCAAGGCTAAAATTACATCAAAGAAAGAGAGGAAGCATGCTTTGGTCTAATGGAAAATGTACCTTTCTAGCATTGCATCATCACATTGAAAGGAAAGCTGCTCTTTGGAATTTCTCCATTATCACCGCAAACAATAAACGACCACTGACATCCATTTCATTCTGTCCACCGAATTCAAGTAAAGTTCATCAAAGGGAGAGAAAGCCAGGAGAGCATTTATTATGTCCACGTAGTAGTTTGATAAATTCCAGCTCTGTGCATTTGCCACTTTGGACAATGGGACTCACCTTGAGGCATCTACACACAATAATAATCAAACAAACAACTTCTACTCATCAACTACCACTCACTTCAACTCAAAACATTATCATGAGATTTACAGGAAGCGGCCTAATGACCCGACACTTTTGTTCTAATAAGGGAAAGGATAGCCAAATTGAAAAGAACAGTAATCTAAATGAAGCTGAAAGTAGTAGTGGCAGTGCTGATGCTGACCCGAAAATTAGTACAATAGCAATAAAAGACGCTTTGAAAACAAGGGAATCTGTGGGCGATTTCTTGGCTCATTTGTCTGAAGATCAAAAGAGACTTTTATACCACAGTCTGAACGTGGATGTACTTCATGATAAATACGAGGGCCATTCAAAGTCAGAGTCACATCACTATTTGTCCAGATTTGGCCGACCAACTGCAGCTGTAGATGAAGACACTCAAACTGGAACGTTCGCAGAAATATCACCCAAATGGCTTCATACTCGGCTAGGTAACGTTTTACATTTTATTTACAGCTTTTTTATTGGCTTGTACTGAAACTATTGAGGACATGATGAAACTGGCAATACATGTCATTGTCAACATAATTCTCGTAAAAGTTAAATTTTCAACCCGAATTTGTGCTCACAATCTGTACTTAAGTATGAAGCAATTAGCTAACCAAATAAGTAAGAGTGATTGAAAAGACAAACTCAAAGTTTGGCATTTTACAATTTAAATTTTCCAAATCTTTCATGATTTGTAGCATATGAAATGAGCTAAAGAAAGAAAAAAAACTTTCACTCAATCATTAGGATTAAACCCGCAAAAAGTTTTGCAATGCAAATGATTCAATTATTGATTATTTGCATTTTTTGGTATCTTGTATTCATATGTTTGTTTTAGCAGTCTTTTTATACTACCTGAAACCGAAACAATTTTGTCCACAGTTTAAACTTTATAAATAAAAGAAATTGTATCAAACGAAAGCAATTTATTGGATTGACGCGATGCAAATTGAATTGAACAGGGAAAGTAATAAACTATTAGTTTATTTGTATTTATCTACATTCTTATTAGAATGCGAATGAGCAAAATTTAACTCTGATATTGTAAACCATTATATTTATTCAATTCTTCTTGAAATGAACAAGAAACAAATACAAATACAACATGAAATTTCTCTCTACAGTGCTCGTTGGAGATTCGTCTTTAAAACGACGAGATGCTGGTAAAATCAAAGTTTATAAAGATTGTATGCATATGATGAGCTATAGAAGTCTTTTAAAATAATTAGTTGCATGTTGGTTAATAATCTGTTTTTGTTAGTGATTTTGTTTTTGCCCGAGGAAAGGAGGAGTAGATATTTTAAGTAATTATAGTTATATTTGGGAACTGAATAGCTTAACAAACTGTCGCATGATAATAAAGCTTAGACGCTGACTAAAAGGGGAAAATGTTTGGTCTTATACTACAGATATGTCATATTTTTCTTTCCTAGAGAGGAAAGGATCTCAAAATTTACAAGTTCACCTTTCTATTTACTGTTCAGTACTGTTCACATTGATTATGTAAATAAGAAACGTAAATCCAGTCTAAGAAAAGCTTAGCTCCCCGTTTCAAAAGTTTTAACATGGGCGCGATATATTCTCTGCGACCTCGTTAAAATATCCTTTAAAATAACTTGATCGATTTTTAGCCCCAGGTACAAAGACCTTGTCTGTCGAAAGCTTGGAAAATGCCAGAGTTTCTTTTGTGTCGAAAAATGATGAAATCTCCAGTGAAAGTAAAAGCTTCTTATACAAAAGTAGAAACTATTGAGTAAAACGTAAAACCTCAAATTGGTAGATTCCAATTTGAGATACATGAATACACACGGGAAAATTTACCACGTTAATATAAGGGAAGAAGCTCTTTCAACATTACTATCTCTTTAAAAGTTAAAGAATGTGGTTACCCCGATTTTTTAAATATTTTGTGAAATACAGAACTGTACAACTTTATTCACAATTTGAGGACATTATTTGCTTCATTGATTCAACATGTTCGTTACTCATTTTTGTGAGGTGACCAACTAGAAAATTTATACAGTATTCTTTTTTATCAGTGAAATGGAAAAAATATATATATAATTTATGATTTATAACAAAAAAATCCTAACGAGCTGTTCAAACTTTAAGGTAACTCTAGTTCGGTTCACAAGGATAAGACAGAATAATAGAAACATATAGCCGATGAAACTTGTTTTGGGGAATAATTCAGCACAAGATTTATCTCCAACGCCGGCTTTTTTGACAGATTTACTTATATTTTTGGATTCACTGGAGGATTGCACATAATGTCACAATCTAATCTTCGCTTCAACCTCAAGAATTTTTTATTACTGCTTTCAGCATTTCGCCTGAACAATCATAAAGTTTGGTTTAATATGTCAACATCGTTCTTCGTTATTTTTTCATGAATGATTTGCCGTTTTGTCGTAAAAAAATACTACAATACAATAACTTATACACGTAAAAATTTGTTGGTTTAAATAAGAAAATCTAAAACATTTTCCTTGCAAATATAGTCTCAATATTTAATTTTCTCTTTTATGAGAGCTTGCTATATTACTTTGCATTGGAACGAGTTATTGGTCTTTCTTTCTTGTAGACAAGTTGTTTGTGTATGCTTCATCACTTTTATTGTATTTCAAAGTATATACTTTTGTTGTGGTAATCAATACTGAATAATTTGTTTGTTTTGTGTTTCAGACGAGAAAGAAAGCACGCCTCCTTCTGCTTCTGCTGTTTGGGCAGGTAAATAACAAATTTCTTCCAAAACTTGACAAAATTATTGTATATTGACATCAACAAAGAAAAGACCACTTTATGGCCTTTTCAATTTCCGATCAATAACCAAAACCTTCGGCTCATTAATTGAAAAGCCTGAAGCTTTAGTAAATTGTATTTGTATGAAAACTAATGATTTTTCAAACTTTCTCCATGTGTAGTTGGAATTAAAAATGCCTTACCTTTCATCGGTTTCGGGTTCTTAGATAACCTCATAATGATTCTTGCGGTATGATATTTATGTAATTTCTCTATTTATGTATATTTGTGTATATATGTGTATATATTATGTATATATTTCGATATTTATGTATTTATGATATTTATGTAATATGTAATATGATTTAATCGCTTATTTCGCCACATGCTATACTGCACGCTCTTAATGTTAATTAAGTAAAAGTATGACTTGGAAAGAAAGAGTTTGGCTTTGGCATGTTTAAAGCACGCGAGCACGCCAAGTATCTAATGCAAAATAAAACAATATGAGATCAGAATGTATCTATGTAGTCTGAAATAGGATCACAGGAAGAACAAATGGAACAAATCAGTTTGTTTTGAAGGTGATTTAATCCCGATTTGTAGTAACTTGATCTGAAGGTGTTGGCCGTTCATGCAAGAAGAAGCTATATATTGTTAATGGAGCGAGTGAAAGAGAAACTTCCTCTCAAAATGAGTTTTCCCATCTTCTCTTCACCTCTTTCTCTACTCGGTTAATTTAGATTCGATTTTTCCGCTGTGCCCAATTAAATTAATTTATCCTAGCCCCAAAGACACAACAGATTTCTTATCTTATTCCTCTTATCTCTTTTCAATTGGTTGATTTTTTTTTTTACTTTCCAAAAGTGAAAGTAATACAAAGACATGTTTCCAGCTGACGACAGATGTTGTAATATTCTACCTAACATAGCACTTTGTTTGATAGCTTTAATTGAGTAGCAAATTATTGGTCGTATAAACGACCGATAATAAAATAATTGCTGAGCTGTAATCGTAATGAGAATTTATGGGTCCTTTAGGGCGATTACATTGACATAACAATCGGGACAACTCTGGGAATTTCTACAATGGCAGCAGCTGCACTTGGAAATACGATATCCGATGTGGCTGGCATTGGTTCTGCTTGGTATGTTGAAGAATTTGCAAACAAAATTGGCATCAAGGTAAAAACAAACTCTTATTTTATTAGAGAATTTTCTAAAATGCTTCTGTCTCAATTTTCCCAACATATATACAGGACCCCGAATTAACTCCAAGTCAATTACGCTATTGGTCAATTCGATGGGCAAACAATGGAGGAAGAGCCATAGGCGTAGTTATTGGCTGTTTACTTGGAATGGCAAGTTTTGAAAAAAATATTTAATGAATTGTGGAAAGAGTTGAAAATAATGAATTGATTATTGATTAGGTTCCCCTGTTATTCCTGCCCACACCGGATGAGAAGGAGGAAAGAGCAGAGAAAGAAAAAGAAGCAAAAGCTGAAGCTGAGAAACAAGCTTCACCAAAAAAAGACAAAAATTGAAAGAGTTCCTTTTGGTGCTAAATTATGTTTTTATGCTGTGTTGTGTTTTATATAGTATTTCTTCAACCGTTAACTGCCTTTCATGTTCATTGCTGAATGTTACTCAATTAATTCTTAATTACGTGACAGTACCTGAGGATATTTTTTAACCATCATTTTTTTTAGTATTTTGAGTCAGTATTCATGCAATTGTTTTTAATCCTTCCTAAAATAATTACGAGTTTAACGTATATCCAATCTTTTACATAGATTGTAATCTATAATTTACGAGTTTTATATAGCAAACCTGACACCTTACTTGCCTTTAAAATATCCTTCATTCCTTAACCGCAGCAATAAGAGAAAGTTTAGTGAAAGTTTTATACTGTCCCCGTGGACTAATAACTTTCTCCCTTATATTTAACAAAAACATGGAAATGTGTAAGAATTATACATACATTCGAGTTACCTAATTTACCTTTTACAATTCCTTTGAAGACTTATGTTACGACGAACAACTTTATACTCAAAGTTTGTCTTTCTATCTACGTTATCTCTATTAACTTCAGAGTCTAAAAGTCTATGCAATCAGTTTTATTTTCCTTTACCTTGTTTTTTTAGCGTAACAAAATAATTATTTGTGACAACAGACTACAACTAGTCAGTAAAAAATGCAATAAAAAATACTAGCGAAACATACTCTTATACATTTATTCCCACTTTTAAAAATTGTGTATTTGCATAAGCAATAAAAGTTGGACGCCTTCATGGGTGACAGTTGATGCTGTTGTAAAGCAAAGTTTTGCTAAAAATGATTTTCCTGTTACCCTTTTGCAGTTCATCTTGATTTTGCATCAGTCGGAACCATCTTGTCAAATGAGGGTACTTTTCTTTTTCAAAAAAATTCAACTCGAGCTAAATACATGGCAAAGTTGTTCATGTTATTTTCTGGTTTATGAAATTAAATGGTGAAATATTATACGCTTACAATTGTTTGATACAGCGTTAGGTAGAGGACAGGGTCAGCCAACGTCATGTAATGTCCTGCGAGAAATGCCGATGTGAAGATGATGGTTGGCCAATCTAAAATTACAAACATATATATATTTTTGCAGATATACCAATTAAAGACAAAACATACCATTAACGGGTCAATTTCATTTTGTTGTTCAAAAAATGAAAATGTAGACACATCAAAATCATTTCCATTATTTGATGGAGGAGTAGAAAGCCATTCCAAAATCTCTTCAAATTTGCCCATTCTAAAAATGGACAAATTTTAGAAAATGGAAAAAATTTCCATTTTAATTTTTGCAAAATATGTAAAAATGCATGTTTTGAATTTATCCGTTTTTACCTTTAGTAGTCCGACGAACGATATTTAAAATGTAAGCTCTTTCTCAACAGTTAATGAGCTAATGTGTGGTAGATAATATGAAGTTACCAAATTTATACAATTCTGACATAACGTACCTGTTTATTTATTATTCAAATTCAAGAAATAAAACGTGATCCTCCAAACCAAAGATTTACAAACCCAATTTATTCTATGAATTTAGATAAATATAATTTTGTTACTATTTATTGTGGATTTGTTATAATGGAATTTTGAGCTGTTTCATTTTTTACATCATATTGTTACCCAAATATTGGAATCTTGGAGGGATTATCCCAGTATGGGAAAGGTGGAGGATGTTGGCCCAAGTATTGAAATCCTGGAGAGACAGCCTGTCCATGAATTCCCCAGCCTGGAGAAGTGGGGGATGGAGACGCAATCCAGGGGGCCAAAATATCATTGGGTATGAAGACCGTTGAATCTTGTCAAGTCGCCTATGCAGGGCTGCTACTGATTTTTTTACAGCCAGAACTTCTTGTAGGACCTGTGGTAAAATATTTATTCTTTAAATAATAGCAATTAGCTTTATATATACTGTATATAATATACATAGTAAACCAAAGATCAGTCCCCTTACCATTGCGAACTTTTCATCTTTCGCAATCTTCTCTCTTTCTGCTCCAGGGGCCAGATTAATTGGATTGCAGACTCGAAGAAATGACCCTAAGATTTTGATTTCCTCTTTTCCTCTTCAGTTGGACTCCATGCATTTTGGAAAGGATTCATGATTATTGTTAGCTTACAATACTGAATGATGGTCAGGGCTAGAAAACATTTAGATTTTATAGGACCATCCTTATCATTTTATTTTATTAAACTCAACCAAAACGTAATTTATTTATGATAAATTTAATTTTTCTATATTTGTCCTCTTTTATATGCAGTTGAAATTGTTTGATTTGCTCTGAATTTGATATGAATTCGAAGGATTAGAGAAACTTTAGAACAAAGTCAAACAATATTTTCCAACAATGATGAACAGTGGTCATAATCCCTGTATTTGTTTTACATGACAAAAACAAATAAAACGATTTAAATATACAATCCATGATATGTAAATGATTATCCTCTAATTTAGCTTCTTAATTTAAGCTTCTTTATTTTTCTATTATTTAATGATATGTACACTTATCATGATATAAATAATAACTAATTCAATAAGTATTTTTCATTTTTATTTATTTATTTATGCCAATTAATTATTTCAACTCTTTTGTCAAACATCTACAGGTTATATGGGAATATTCTCTAAGTAAATTCTCAATTGATCTTGGACAGCAGGGACGGATTGGAAGAAGGAAAGTATATCATTGAATTCCCTCTGTAATTTAATTATTTCAGCTTTCTGGTTTTCTAATAATTCTTTTTTCTTCCTTCTATATTCGCGTTGTTTTATCCGAAAAAACTCCTTTAGCTCTTTGACAACTTTTTCCTAAAAAAATAAAAAAAAAAAAACGAAACTTAAGGAGGAGTTTTGATGGCGTTTTAAGAAAAAATACGCATTGTTTTAATTGTTGTCAAGCTCCCTCAAAGGAGGG
>JAQIXN010002472.1:0-11477 GCA_034698145.1 Proisotoma minuta
CAAAATTCTGCGGGATGGATAGACTATGTTGTCGTTTTACATTACCCCCAAGGACAACTTAATACAGGAAGACCTCAAAGCATTGCTTGGGCATTGGTTTTTAGCGATGGTTCTGAAGCATCCGGAGTTGTCACAAATGCCGATCCAAGTGGAAATGATGTTCCAAGACCTTAGATTTTTATAATTGGAATTAAATAATTGTGATTTGGGTTTATTGGTTGGTTTAATTTGATGATCGACATTAATTTAATATTGCTGAATGTCTAGAATATTATTCGGGTGCATACATTTGTTTGCAATTTACAACGACAAAGAAAATTACATACTTTGTAAATACTTATGAGCTCATAATGCTCTAAATTTGTTGATGCCTTTTTACCTTTTTTCCAAACTTTTAAACACTTAAAACAGACCGTGAATAAAAATGTCAAGGGACAATGATTGAGACATTATTTTGATTATATAATTATCTTTTGACTGTTATGGCCAATTACTAATGGGACAAAATTATTCTGCTTACTTAATAATGCAGTTTAATATAATTAAATCAGCTTTGGATTGCAAATTTTGAAATGCCTTAAAAATACCGGTTTTAGCTTTCTTTGTTATTAGAACTTTCTCCAAAATGCATCCTATAATTTACAAAGCTCTTCATTTGACATTTTTTCTTTCCTGGCTTGTTGGTGTTTTCCCCAACAAATTCGATTTGCATACAAATCAGCTTGAAAGTATTGCAAGCACTAATTCAAAACGTAGAGCAACGTTGAGCTTGGCAATTCACACTTTTTGTACATTATGGTGCATACTAGTAACAAAATGGGCTTACGGTCAAAATAGCGAAATGTCCCATTTTTGCTACGCTTCTTCTCTGGTTATGATTATCATTCTCGTGGCTCTCGTTCTCTCTAAGGCTACTTCTGATGAAGACACAATGGTTTTTAACCAATTCTTTTACTATTCTGATATGTTTAAAGGTAATTATATCACTTAACCATTTTGCTGACATATAAGTTGACAAGAAAAAATATTTTCAACTTGCTTCAGCAAAATACTACTTGGCGAAATGTCCGCATAAAGAAGCATTGGAGGATGTGTTAAGCCATAGTTTGCTTTATGGGGTTCGATTGATCGCAGTTCTGCCGTTTTCGTCAACATTGTTTTATTTATTTGCCGACACTCCTTTGCATCCACATTTTTGGTTTCCTGACCACAATATTTATCCATTGTTGCGAACAGTTACAGTTTTTCTAGGAACGATTGTTGGGATGTATGCTTATTATGCAACACTTGTATTGACCGTCCCCTTTATTCTATACTATTGTGAGTGTTTGTAATTTTAAAACGAGATCTTAAAATTAATTAGAATGCATTTAAATGCAGATCTGATTATTTGTCCTCTTCTGGTTGAACTTAAGCATGGAAAAGAAAAATATGAGACCGTAAACGTTTTGAGGACGAGCAAATACCTAACACATGAATATCGCTGCCTAATTATTTTAAACAATATCCTTATGGAAATTGTTGGACTGCTTCTAGTGTTTTTGCAAGCATCCGTTAGTCAATTTTGTCTATATTGCAACTTTTCTCTAGTCCGGTATTGGAGAGAACTTGACATTTCTGTCATTGGTAAATTAAAACTATGAATACTGAAACATTAGTTGATATTTAAAGTTTTTTTTTTCATTAGGAATAATGATAATTTGGTCGGTTTTGCTTCAAACAATGTGGGGAGTGTTCTTGGAGATTTCTGGGCAAATTGCAAAACGGATGGAATCCACTCATAAATCATGGAAAGGAATCAAAACAAAAGATGTTAAAGAACATAAATTCATGGCCACATTCATAAGGGCTCACAAACCAATTAAAATGGGAAAACCTGGAATATTCACAATCAAAAGGATGACAGTTCTTAAATTCCTCGTTGCAATTATAAAAGGAACCTTTAAAACTGTCCTGACTTTTAGAACATTTTGAAAAAAAAAATCTGTTTATTTAAAGATTCTATATGTTATTCGATAAAAAGTACAATATAAACCCCATAACTAGCAATAAAGATATTTAGCATCCGACGTTTGTGCATCTGCAGTAGCAAGTAATGCACTGATAGCAGCGATATCCCTCCCAGAAACAATAGTTGCTGCAGCCAGCATTCGAAAATCCCCCACACCAATTACACTGTTCGGCGTCGTTACCAGTTTTAACGAAAATTGAAGAGACGTTCAGCCATACGTCCTTGGGTCCTGTGTCAGATGTGGCTTCAATGTTCTGATTCGACCCATCAAAGTTTGGAGCACCCAGAACCTGAGAAAAATGTTAATTTAACTTAGACGTTTTATAAAATGTTAGTTTCACTTACCAATCCGGCAATTAAAAGAAGTGCAGAAATTGCTAGGGCTATCTTCATTTTTGAAGCTGGTTGGAAGGTTTTTGTGAAGTCAAAGAGATGAGATGATTTGATAGATTTCAAAGCTATTCCAAAGTTTTTATACTCGGCGACATAATATACTTTTGTATTTTTACGTATGAGTGGTTTCCTGTTGTTTTGGCAGATGTTGGCGTGTTGATAATTCTGTAAATACGCGTAAATCAAGCAGTCAAAACAAATGATAAGAAATTACAGCTAATGGCGATTAGTAATCTTTTTGATATGCTTATCTATGTTTCATTTCTCACATTGGCGTAACACTTATTTGTTATTAAAATCTTATGAAACAGAACTAAAACTGCGTTCAATTGATTGCGGTTTATAATAAAAAAAACTAATTTATGTGTTATGTGCATAGACATTTCAATATCATCCTGTTTACAGATTTGGGATTATTTGGAACACGAATCCTAATTTATATGTTATGCGGGAGCAAATGTCTTTGATGCCAAATACCGCAGATAATGATTAATTTCGTTCGTCCGCTTTATGCATCACTAATGTACGTAATTATTGTACAAACTAGTGTCAATTATAACAACCTCGCACATGTATTTTAGAAATAAATAAAGAATTTCCATTATACAGTTTCTAATTATGTTATTTTCTTGCTTACACGAGGTCGCACGATAATGCTATTAAATATTCATAAGAATACAAACAGGAAAAACAAAAACGCTTTATCTTTTCTTCTACTTATATTATAAGGTATGTACTTTTGCCATCTCGAATTCTCAATGTCCCATATAAAGGCAACACTAGCAGTAAAATAAACTTTTGTTGCCGGATAAAATATTTTTAGACATTATTTTTTTTTTAATTTCCGTATAAAATGAAACCCGTTTCATTTGTTATATTTTTATTTATACATTGTGTGTACGCAGAAATATCTAAATTCATCAATGCAATCTGTCAGAAAAACAGTGTTTCTAGCATTACTGACGCTTCCGAATTTTTTAGAATTTCAAGGATAAACGTGGATTGCAAACCAGTGATGTTAAGAAAAACGAACCCGATTTATCATAATTCAAATTTCTCGGTGCTAATACAACACAAGTTAAAAATTTACCCAATTCATTATAGGTCAAGCGGTCATAGACATGCAGTTATATTATCTTCTATTTCAAAAGCAACAATCTTCCTAAAATATACAAATTGCGGCTACGAACCAGAGTTTGTTTTCTACGTTTTTACTCCAAAAGAAATCGAAAAAATTCCATTACTGAGATCAACGTGTCCAGTTGTCTTTGTCAATTACAAATCAAAAGTCCTTTCAGCTCGTATTCTTTGCAATCATTGTTTAGCCAATAGAAAACTTCAACCAGTTGATTCCATCCTTTTTCACAATCCAGTTTTGTTAACTAAACGTTATCAAAAACTTCTCCTAAATGGAGAATTGTCGAAGGTTTACATTGGCTCAACATCATACTTTCCAACTGCTGAAATGCTGCAAAAATACCCAAACATTATTAAATGCGAACAGTATTTCGATTCAGTTGAAGAATGCAAGGGATCATTTGTCCAAAATGAAATAATTGGGCAGAAACTAAACGTTACAATAAAAGGTAATGGTTTTTAATTGCCGTTTATTTTTCCTTTAAAAATTATCCTTGATTTTTGAAAGGATTACCAACATGCAGTCCTGAAAAAATTGAACAAAGTTCAACAATAATTTGTGTCCCCATGAATAGTGTTCCGATTATAAACAACTTTGAAGATTACATTCATACACAGTTTGTTGGATTTCATCAAACTAACGTTTACTTTTTATATTGCGTCAAAACAGTTAAAAATTCTCTCCCCTCGTGGATTTGGATCGTCAGTCCTTTTGACGCATATGTTTGGCTCTCCTTTTTTATTGGAATTGTCAGTTTTGGGCTTCTTCGTCGTAAGCCATCCATGATTTTTGACGCTCTGCTATATTTCATTCATGTGGGAGTGAGCAAGATAGGAAATTGGGGAATATGTTTATATCTTGCTCTATCGTCAATAATATTTTTGAGTTGGCATTATGAAGCATATATTACAATGGACCTTACAACTCCAGCTTCCCCGAATAAATTTAGCACGGCCCAAGAGGCATTTAAAAACGGGTACAAACTGGTGTTGCCTTATCAACAATTCGTGGAGTGGGCAAAGACAGCACTTGGTAAATGGCTTTTAATTAACTAAGTGCTAAACAATATCTAAACCAAAATGTCTAATAATTGTTATATTGTTTGAAGGAACAAATTTAAAATTCAAAGAGGACAACTTTGTATTCGACATCAGAGTCAACCAATTTGATGGTTTTCAAAATGATCCCATCTGGTTCCCAACGATTGAATCATTGAAAGGATTTATTTTCTTATTTGAGTTGCATCTTCGTATTTTTGGATCGGAATTTTTCCTCAAAACATTTGGAATGACTTGCTTTGTGATTTCGGAACCCATTGGAAACATAAAGTTTTTTCACCCATCCCATGGAACTTTATCCAATTCTCAACTTTTCCAGCGATTTGAGTACTACGAAGACAAAAGTCATATTAGAGCCACATTTCATAAAAGAAAATATGAAGGCTATGTGAGACGTTTAAAGAGTGAAAAATTTGGCCCAGATTGCAGAGAATGTCATGGTCCAGTTGAAAAACTTAAGTTGAATTCAACTTTTGGCCTAGTGTTTCTAATTTGGGCGCTTTTGATATCTTTATCTGGTATATTTTTTGTATTTGAAGTCTTTTTCAGCCTGTCATCTAAAGTTATTGTATTTAAAACATGAACAAATGCCGCACAAATAAAATTAAACAAATAACTCCCTAGAGAATTTTTTTTGTTCATCCATCAATTTGTCTCAATTAGTGCAACAATCCAAAAAAAGTGTCCATGTTGTTAACAAAAGGACATTTTAATATTTTTAATATTAACAAATTGCGAGAGTTAAATAATAAATGGCATGAATTTATAAACCAATTTGTAATAATTGCTTAATTTGACAAAATTATAATTATAATGTCTACTTAATGCAATTTACTTGCCAAGAAGGTTGTAATAAATATGTTGTAGTATATTTACGTGTGACCGTTAAGACCAAGTAAAGTTCAACCATCGTCAAATTTGAGCCACTTTCTTTGAAATGAATTCTAGACTTTGTGAAACTCTTAATTTGGCATATTTTCTTACCTGGAAATTTGGAGTCTTCCCCAATAAATTTGACTTGCAAACAAAACGTTTGGAAATCAACGCAAGTGCCAAGTCAAAAAGAAGAGCAACGCTAAGTCTTACAATTCAAATTTCATGTACGCTTTGGTCCATATTGGTAGCAAAATTGGTCTACTCTCAAAAAGACGGAATGTCACATTTTTGCACGGCAGCCTCACTAATTATGATTGTTATGCTTCTGCCTCTTTTTCTTTCCAAAACTAAATCTGATGAATATGCAATTGTATTTAACAAAACCTTTAATTATGCTCACATGTTTAAAGGTATCAAACTAATTTTTAGAACCAATTTAACGAGTCAATTTATGTTAAACATTTCAAACTTTCAGCAAAATACTACTTGAGGAGCTGTCCCAAAACAGAAAAAATGGAAAACTTGTTAAGTCAAATTCTACTTTATGGAGTTCGAATTATGGCAATTATGCCATTTACCTCAACATTGTTTTATCTTCTTGGCGATACTCCTTTGCATCCTCATTATTGGGTTTCAGGACATTATTACACGTCCTTACGAATATTTGCAGTTATTTTAGGTTCGTTTTTAGGGGCACTGGGCTATTATGCAATCCTCTTCATGACCATTCCATTTGTAGTTTATATCTGTAAGTAGTAAAATATTTGAGTATTAAAACTGAACAAACGTAATACATGTACAGATTTGGTCATTAATCCTTTTCTTGTTGAACTTGAGTATGGAAAGATAAAATACGAGACCGTGAATGTTCTACGGACGAGCAAATACATAACACACGAATATTGCTGTCTAATCCTTTTAAACAATAGTCACATGGAAATTATTGGAATATTTTTAGTGTTTTTGCAAGCATCAGTTAGTCAATTTTGTCTATATTGCAACTTTTCTCTTGTACGGTATTGGAGACAGCTTGACATTTCTGTCGTTGGTAAATTTATTTATTCTGTGTTAACAGAATATCAATTTAAATGTAAATATGGATGCATGTTTTTAATTCTAGGGATAATGATAATTTGGTCCTTCTTGCTTCAATTCGTATGGGCAATGGTTTTGGAACATTCTGGAGCTATTGCAAAAAGGATGGAAGCTACTCACAAATCATGGAAAGGAATCAAGTCAAAGAATGACAAAGAACAAAAATTTCTGGCAAAGTTTGTAAGAGCTCATAAACCAATAAAAATTGGAAAACATGGAATATTCACAATCAAAAGGGTGACGATTCTAAAGTTCCTGGTTGCAATTATAAAAGGAACTTTTAAGACTGTAATGACATTTAGAACATTTTAAAAAAATTTCTATCTTTATTTAAAGGTTCGGCATTATTGCAAATAACAAGATTTTGCTTTGCCAACTCGATTTTTTTATATATAAAACAGAAGAAAATAAGTAGAATATTTGTATAAATATGGGTATGTTTATTGTTTAGGCATATTCAATTTTGATTTAAAAGCCATCATTTATGTTGTTACGAAATGTTGAAATTAAAATGCATTATTTAAAAAAATGTAGTAAAAATTCTGCTTAATAAATCAAACTTTTAATTTTAAATTATAATTTTATTGTTATTTCAATTTAAATAAAATATTATTTCAACGTTAACACGACGCGAAATGTACATCGTAAGACAGTCTGAAGAAATTTAAGCAGCGTTAGTCTAACTATTTTAAAATACCCGGGCCAACCAAAATAAAATTCTGGGCATGATCTTTGAAATCTTTTCAAATAACTTTTGCTCTTCTTGCCCCAAGTAAAATGCTTCCAGGACCTTTTTGTTTTGCCCGATTGGATAAATATTTTTCCTGAAACACGCATCGTGATGGACCAAAACCCAAGCAATCCAAACGCTGTTGGAGTTACGATTAATAATGGTAAAGGCCCAATTTCGTTAAAACGTTTTAACAGCATAAAATTACACATGATCACCAATTGACTAATTACCGAATGACTTATTCCCATCAAAGGTCCGTAAACGTGACAAAAGTTCAATATAATTATCTGCAGTGTTCTATACTCAATAGGGAAAATTTTCGGGTGGCGAAAAATAACAAAAGTTTTATAGCTTTTTAATCCTCCTCGATATTCTTGGTAAACGAGAGGGAGGATGAGGAAGAAGTAAGTTATATTATTTAAATAAACAAAGTAAAAAGTAATACAAATTCCAGCCGATCCACCAACATATAAAATGGATGCTAAAAACGTTATAAAGTAGTTTGCGGGAAGGACTGCAGTTACGTAGGCCGGAGTTGTTGGAAACAAAGCAAAATGGATGCCCACTAAGACTGGCAACGCAAAAAGTATTGGCCATGAACAACATTTGGAAATAAGCCATTGCTTAAAATTGCTGTTCGAAAACGGGTTTTCTGCTCTCATCCAACTTTCTAAAACATATAAAAATATGAGTTTAAATAGAATTCTGCTATAAAGTAGTCATACCATAAATACGTTTGATGAATCCAATTTGTTGGTTAACTAGACAACATATCTGATCAATTTCCTTTAAAAAGAGGATATGTAACAATATGCAATAAACAAAGAAATACGTCAAATAGACACAAAGATTAAAATTGCCAATGTCTCCCATTTGATGGCAATAATATACTTGACTCAGTACATATAAAAGCTTGAAATTTAGAAAAATATTGGTAAAATAACACATTTTAACATTTTTTGGATTCGCAACGAAAGCTTTCGTCTGTTGATTAAAACGGATTGGAAGAAATGGAAGTTTTTGATGTATATTTGCAATTGTTTGGAATGCGCTGGAAACTTGGTTGGATAACATGTTTTTAAAGATTTTTTTCAGAAATTAATCAGTTAAAATTTTGTCAAATTTGTAGGACTGTCCTAGTTTATTGGATGGATTATGAGAAGTGACGCACGAATATTAACAAACATTTTCTTTTTTAATGCTCACATCAAGGCCGTTAAAATAAAATTATAGGGGATAAAACGATTTATTCAATTTTATAATTTCAACAACGAATGCCGGATCAATTATTTGTCTTGTTAATTTGTGGATAAGTAAAATCGTTTTTAAATTGCAGCAATCTATAAAAATTATTTGCTGTAGTGCTTTTGTGTTAAATTATATGAAACACATTATGATATACATAGATATATGTACATATTATTCTTATAAAATCTGCGACATTAGCAATTTTTATTTTCAAGGCAAATCTGTAAAATATTATAAAGATAAGATACATGTAATTTTCAAACCATATCGATTTATTTAAATGCTTAGCCAATTTAGAGCTTTGTTTAAAACATTTCTAAATTCTAATATAATTTTCACGTCCTTGAGTACAATTTGGCAAAATATTCCTCAAAGTTACTTATGTATAAAAATATTTAACGGTAAAATGCATTGTGATAAGTCACAAAAATATGGATTAATATCAAGTTAAACTAATACTTATGATCGATGCATGTACATTTATTAATGTATTAATCCAATCATGTTTGCTTGTATTAGTTATGTATTCTAAAGAATATTGTTCTGTCAAAACAAGTTATGATTATATTATCAGATCCCTTTCTATATGAAATTACCATTATACAAATCTCCCCTTTAAACTTATTTTAAGACATTTTGATGTGTCACTTCATCCCAAAATGACCAGCCCATTGTTGTGGAAAGCTTTCGAGCTGCATTCAAAATTATTCCCGTTTGGCGATTGTTACCCCGTAAAATTCAATTTAACTCAAAGAGCAATGGTCCCCACAAAAAGAACAAGGCGCCAGTACTTTATCTACTTTTTCAACATTTCCGCCACTTTCTTCTTCTTTGCCTTCCTTCCCATATTTTTGTTGTTGTCTGGGGAACTGCCGAAAGCTGAGGATCACTTTTCTCTCATTCTCATCCTTTGCGCTCTTGACATTTCTTTGGGCGGACTCACAACGTCCGGCAATATCGTGCTGGCTGGAAACATTCAAAGTTGCTATGTCGGATTTAATTGTATGGTTGGACTTGAGAAATTGTTGGACGAAGGCAAGTTTAAATTACGAATATATATTTATTTCAATTGATAAAAAGTAAAGAAAATGTTATGCCGTATGTCTGCGTTCACTAAAATTCAATTTCAATTTCCAATATATATATTTACAGCTTACAATCTTGATGAACATTTCCCCCAATGAAAATTAAATGTTATGACAAAATAATAACAACTTATTACTTAATCCTTTCTGTCCCTGGAATCATAGTTTAAAATGAATTTTAAAAGATTGAACATGGCAAATTGCATTTAAACAATTTGTAATTAACATTCTCTGCAGAATACATAAAACTGAGCCGAAATAAACAGACGCCTCTGCGGCCGCCAGCCCCAAAATACGACACTATGGGAATTCTCATCCTCTCCCTCACAATTCTCTTGTCCACCCTTCCCTACACTTTCTCCAGCATCTTCGTCTACGTCGGCACAGATCTCCCTTTCTTCCTCGTCCGAGAAATCCTCCTCGCTTTCCCCAACAACCAATTCCTCAACTCTTCATACACAAACTACTTTCTTTGGTATCCCCTCCGCCAATTCCTAAAATTCGTTATGATCATGGAAATCTGCAGATTAGTCTCGTTTCTCACAATCTGGTGCATCTTCGGCCTCCAAATAATTATGAAGACGCTAAAAACTCTTTCCTGCCTCAAAAACCAACTGATTCGTAATGACTTATCAAACTACAGACTTCGTCGATTGTACACAATCATGCATTTCACAATGTCTGTGGTTGTGGGGAACTTTCTTTCTCCGTCCGTCCTTGCTCTAATGTGTTTGGGGGAAATACTTTGCATAATCTGTAACATTGCGACGGTCAAGATGTACGGAGTGATTGAAATGCCAAGTTATTTGGCGTGTCCAGTTCTTGCTGTTCTCATCCCCCAAATAATTCTGTTACTGCTTCCAAAAGCAGCCAATGTGTTTGAATTCAGTACCCAACTTTTGAAAGACTGGAGGCTTGTTGTTGATTTGGATTGTGCTAGATTTCGAGGGCGGATGGGAACAAAATGGAGAAAGGCGACGGTGAAGTCACTTAGACCTACTGAGATATATGCGGGTGTGGGAAATGTGAGAATTTTTAAGGCAAAGAGATCCACAAAGACGACATTCTTCTATTCTGTAATTGACGCCACGGTCACGGGGCTAGTGAGTTTCAAAGTCATGGGAAATGCGAAGGGGGGAAAAGGGCTTGGGGATTTGGTTGGCCTTGAGTAACGAATTTTCGATAATTTATGTGCATATACTTATTGTAATTATTGAGCCATGTATCCTTGTAATTATAATATAATAAAATTACTTAGTCTTTAAAGGGTTCTTTTTTGTTCTATTTTGTTGAGAAAGGACATTTTGTGGAGTATTCTTATTAATGAAGAAAATTTGATATGATTATATCAACAAAGTAACAAGAATTGTTGAATTTCTCGAAGCCTTGAGGTTCTATTAAACTCACGGAATATTATTTTCTCTATTTTATTTATAACAATATTTATTTAAATATTCGTTCATTTGATTAAAGAATTGCTGCTATTTAGGTAAATTCTCAAATATCACCAATGGCCAATATCACAATATCTACATGATAATTTGTAAATAAGTATACAACACTTAAATATACCATACCGATTGCAAACTGTCATGGAATTTACTGAAATTTTTAATTTTAATTGTGGTTGGCCTTTTAACGTATTCAAGTAATGGTGCTCAATTATTTGAAAGGTATATTTTTAAAACTGCTTAAGCTTTGCAGACATTTATTTCAGTCTAGTTTTGCCATGCAAACAAATAAAAAATATGAAATAAATCAATAAAATTGGGTGCCTTAGAGAAAAAGGTAAGTAATTAGATTTTTTCATTGAAAAATGGATCAGGGTCAATTTTTATAG
>JAQIXN010002473.1:0-11475 GCA_034698145.1 Proisotoma minuta
CCGGGGGCAAAATGGACCGGTCCACTTTGCCCCATATAGGATTAAAGCGTGACAGCCAGACAGACAGACAGACAGACGACCCCGACGAGAGCAATAGCTCTCCACTTATGGCGAGCTAATAAGGGGAGCTATGGAAGTTTAAATACCTTGCTTACCTTTATTGAAGGTAAATAGTCAGATGGGTTTATAATTTCTCAGTAGAAATGATGATACATCAAGTTTGGGAATTTGTGAGGTTAAGTTCATTTAATAAGGATTTGTTTTCCCTAAACCTCATGCAAAGCTTACAAATGAACAAAATTAAATGCTTGGGTATTTCAACGTTTGCATCATTGATTAATTAATAGCTTATGTTGGATGTTAATTGAGTGAATATAAGCTACTTAAAAATGGCAAGGCTGAGGATTAAAAATTTGTACTAATTAACTACCTATCATATCATATTTTTTTAATGTACACTATTCTTTGTGTAGGTGAACAAAAAGTCAGCTCCAGTGAATTTTGAAAACGTTTTGCCAGCTTCAGTCTCACTCGGGGATGGTCATTTTGAAATTATTGATACCTCATATACCAATGTATTTTTAGACGTCAGGTAATAATTACATAATAATATATCCCCTACTGAAATCATCTTTATAAATAAAAATTTAATTTTTGGGTGGAATAGTGTTGATTGGAATACTGCAAAAAGTCTTGTGGACTCTCTGGCTGATGCCTTGGATTTAGAAAGGACAACTTTCAAAGAAATTACGTGAGTGCATGTAGCTTACATATATAATATGACCTTATATTCTATTTATAAAATTATATAAATATTTTTTTCTAAGCCTTCCTTAATTTGATTAAAATTATTTGGGATATTGAATAAAGGCTAATAATTTTCTAATTTTGGATTTGTAATCTTGTAGGACAAACAATGACATCGTTACGTTCAAAGTAGAACCAAACCAAAAAGGATGGAATGCTTCAGAAGTTGCTCGGCGAATCCGTAAGCCCTTTTTATTAAACAAATATGAATTACAGTTATTAGTTTTTATTAATTTTGATCTAAATTTAATGTTTCTTATGTAAAAAATATAAAGAAAAAAATTAGCTCAATTCAAAAGAAAAACTCATTAATTCTATCAAAACATGCCAATATAGAAAAGCATCTTTCTTCTTAGTTTTCTTTTCATTAGAATCATTCAAAAAGATTAGTATCGGCATTTTAAAAATAATTAGCAAAAATTATATCAAAGGAAATCTAAATAATAAGATATTGAATGCCCATCCGCCTTTTCATTTTTGGTTAGTTATTTTGTTAGAATACTTTGAATGCAGATATATTATTTTCAAGTAATGCCTATTGGATGTATTACATCTTTACATCTTTATGCAACATTCTACAGAAAATCTCACCAACCACGCAGAGACAGAGTTTGGAGTGAAGATCTTAGGAACGGATGTAGGAATCAGAACAAGTGTAAGTGATACTCTCTTATACGCCTTTCTTTATTTCAGGAAGTATCATTATTATATACCTTTCCATATACCTTTAGTTACCATGACTTTCATTTATTTCTCTACTTCACTTTCATTTCAAATCTTTTCTAAAGGTTTGAGATCACATTTCATTATCTATCAAGATTTCTTTACTATGGTTTCCTTTCTTGGTGATTCACCAAATCTTGTTATCTATTGAAATCATTGAAACAACGTTGATCTTTTTAATATGCAGATTTTTGAATGCATATTTTTTTTAAAAATCAACACGTCTTTTAAAAAAGTCATAATTCAGATTTGAAAAATATCTCTTAAAACGTTTTGAAAAGAAGACAATATTTTTTTATTCCACTTAGAAAGTGAATCTGGCATTGCAAATAAAACATAAATTGCGAGAACAAGTCAACAACTAATCAAACATCAGTCGAATAACGTGTCTTCGATGTCGATGACACAATATTTCTCTTTCATCTTTTAATTGTCAATGCTAATGACATCAAAGGAAAACAAGGAAAATTGGCTACTCGCTCGAATTGCTTTTCACTTCGTTTCCTTTCATCATTTCACTGCCTCTTTTACTCCGTCTTTTACTGGCATTAGAAACTTATAATACTTCGTTCAAGGGGCGAAATGAGATTCCAAGATTTCTTGTTTCGTCTTCATACATTTGGCATTTGATTGTAGTTGAAATCAATCATATAATTAATCAGAAAACTACATGCCTTAAAAATCTGCGTCATTAATAAAAAAATGTATTTTGTGGTAACAAAAATTTATTGTGCCAAATGTTCACAACTGCTGCAAATATAAAAAAAGAAGCCGAATAAGATTGGAAAATACTAATATGTCATTTAAATTAGTGGAAATATTTATTTTAATAAATCCTGTAAGAGTTAGATAAAGTTAATCAAAAAATCAAAGTTTAACAACTTTTTGAAACAGTGAAACATTTTTTTTTCATTTTTAAATAATATATTTATACAAAGACGAGAAGCAAGGTGACATTCTATATTATTTGGCACAGCATGAAATGAGAAAATCAAAGTAAAAAGTTCAAACAAAGTTATTATTTTTTTAAATGTAGAAAATTTAATAAAAAGTTGTTTCATGTTTTTGTTTGCTAAATTTAATAAAAGTAGCAAATATTCATATCAATCAGGATACAAAAGAAGCTTTGACAAAATTTCTCCCGTCACTTTCATCGATTTGTAGATTTATTTGATCTTTGCTTGTCTCTGACTTGGGAAATAAATATTCACTTTGAGCACAATAAAGATTCAAGCAGAGTCTTTGATTTATTTTGGCGTTGTGTCATCTTGTGGAAAAGGTAATAAAGCAACGACAAAACCAGACTTTGAAATGTAGTATTAACTCTCAACTTGTCTCTTAGCTTTGTTGACTCTTTACATCTTGAGGCTTTTGTCCTATTTAGTTTCTGTGTTGAGTGTACACATTTCACCCCTTTATAATAAGACCTGTTGAAATACTAAATCCCTTCAAACACTCGCTTTTCGTAGTTTAGAAAGAGACGTTTACAAGTGAAATGCTTTCTGTCTCATTTGCTGTCGGGGAACAGGGAATTTTGCCGCATCACCTGGCTTGTTACTGAAAGCAATTCTATTGAGTTTTCTTTGATCCTTTTTGACTGCCCAATTCATCCAACACATTATTAAGAATATATTACAGTCTCTGATATATCACAATTAACTAGTCAATATTATATATTGACTTATGTTTACCCATTTCTAAACGATGAACTCAAACCAATTTATATGTTTTTATGCATGAAATGATAAAATTAATGAAGATTGTGCATTGAAAATCAAGTTGGTATACTCCACAATAAATACCTATTGTTATATTTTTCTAACAATTATTTTATCAAAAAGATTATATAACTAGTGATTTTCTAATAAAAACAATAAAAACGTGACATTCTCAACTTTTATTTTGATTTGATAGATATTTGACAAATTTTAATTCTTTATACAAGTCATTCGGAAATGACAAACTAATTCAAATATTTGCATTTAAAACTAATATACTCTACGAGTAGCTACTAATTATTTATAATTAGGCAAATATTTAGTTTATGCTCTTTGATGGCATTTATATAATACACAATATGCAAAAGGCAATTTATAGAGAGAGAATTTTGCTTCACTCTGTTTGAAATGAAAAGAGAAACATGTTCAACTTTCACTCAAAATCAAGCATAAGAGAAAACACGTAACAAGCTCAAGCACTTCACCTTTCACTTTTACATACGTATTTATATAAACATGTTCAAATAAAATCAGGGCTGCTTTGCACTCTTCTATGTATATATTCCAGGCCTTGAGAGGTTAAGTTGGTTTTCATGTCATATTTCAAACTAAATTGAGCCTTTTTATTTGCAGTCAAAAACTCCATCATACATGGCTTTGTATGAAGACCAAGATCCTGTTTCCAATCAAATTTACATTGCAACTTTTGCCGTAAGCCAAAAACCATCATTCGTGACACCTTCTCAACTTTCTCCACCTACTTTTTCTTTTTTAAAGATTTGTGGACTTGTTGCTGCCGTTATGGTGGCAGCAGTTGCAATTTTCCTTGTAAGAAAACATTCCAAGTCAAGGGAAAAGATGGTACGTTTGTCTCAAGATGACCCATCATTTGAGGCTTGCAAAGATTACCAGGTACCACTTATATATAATGTGTTTACTTATGTATCTTAAATGCTGCCAAGTTGAGACATGTTATGGACAAATCATTGATACTTTTTTAAAGGATTTATGTCGAGCAAGGATGGCTGGTTCAAAGAACAATGAAAAAATGGAACCAATTCGAGGACCCGCACATAAAGTAGCAGCCAAAGATTCTGAAAACGGAACATCATCTTCCAGGTCTTCCACTTCTTCTTGGTAGATTACATATCCCCGTTTAATATCGCTTTGCAATTCCTTTAGATATTTGTTTTGTATATTTATCATTTATATGCGTTAATTGATAATATGCTCTGCATGAAAATGCTTTTTTGCATCATGATAATGCTTTTTAATTTGTTTTGGACAAATGTGAGTAAAATATTTTACATTTTGACCTTACATTTTAGGAGTGAGGAGCCAGTTCTTACAAGCATGGATATTTCTACTGGGCACATGGTTTTGGTAAGATTTCATTTTTCATGATATTATTTTCAAAAAAAATTAAGTTATATACAAATTCATAATAAAATTATATTAACAATGAGAATTTGTGTTTGGCAGTCATACATGGAAGATCATTTGAAGGTATAATATAGCAACATAGTAAAAAAAATAGTAATTATTGAATATCTGCATATCTTGGCTTATCTAATTTAAAGAACCGAGATCGACTTGACAAAGAATGGAATGCATTGTGTGCGTATGAAGCTGACCCATGCTCCACAGCCGTGGCAGAAAAGGTTAAGCAATATCATGATTAATAGTTTTTTAAATAAATCGTAGTAACTTAATTTGTATTGATGAAAACAATCCTTACAAAATTTTCAGGCAGAGAATACCAAAAAGAATCGATACAGCAACTCGCTACCGTTTGATCATTCTCGAGTAATTTTGAACGATCTGGCAAATCTTAATGGCTCCGACTACATTAATGCCTCAACTATTGTATGTTACACATTTGTTAATAAATATTTAGAACGAGTTGAACTTTTTCTTGTTACATTGTCTTTTTTTAAAAAATTTCAGACTGACCATGATCCAAGAAATCCAAGGTATACATATTGAAAATTGCTAAAAAATGATTTTTTATAAATGTTATATATTATTCGATCAGTTACATTGCCACGCAAGGTCCTCTTCCAAATACTGCTTCAGATTTCTGGCAAATGGTGTGGGAACAAGGAAGCGTAAGTGTTTTGTAACAGTTTTGAAGCAATTATTTTATTTTAACCACACTTGCAGGTCGTTATTGTAAACTTGACTCGCTTGACAGAAAATACAACTGCATTGTGTCATCGTTATTGGCCTGAAGAAGGCTCAGAACTACATCATATTTACGAGGTATTACATGTCCCAATTATTTTCACTTTTTCTAAAATAATCATTTTTCCATTAGGTGCACTTGGTCAGCGAGCACATTTGGAGGTATGTCTTGTATATAGCAAGCAAATTATAAATTGTACATCATGTTGACCTTTATGTATTTTTTTTCTGCCCAGTGAGGAATATTTGGTCCGCAGTTTTTATCTCAAGAATTTGAAAACAGGAGAAACTCGAACTGTCACTCAATTCCACTTTTTGGCTTGGCCAGATAATGGAATTCCGCAGAGCACAAAAGCTCTCTTAGAATTCAGACGGTAAGAAAATTCTCATTGTCCTCCGAAAAATATGTTTTCAGTTGAATCCAGAGGATGATACACACATACAATGGACGCTATCTGAATCCTTCTTCGTCATTTTTGTGATTGTTGCAATTTTGAGGTTGACATTAATTGCATAGTCATTCAAAAGTGATGGTGAATGTTCTCCTTTTCATCGGACATCTAAATCTAACTGATGGTTCAGAAATATGATATGAATATATTTACACATTACCAAAAGCCATTCAGCTATAAAACATTTCACACTTCTCATGTTTCTCTTTTCTATTATTTTCAGGAAAGTGAACAAATCCTATCGCGGACGATCCTGTCCAATTATCGTTCACTGCAGGTATTATTATTTGTAATCATTAGAGTCATATTTCAACAGAACTTGTAAAATTGACTTTGTTAAAATATCTTTTATAGTGATGGAGTTGGAAGGACTGGTAACCTAATAATAATACATACTTATGTATTCTTTATGTTATAAAAATTCACAATATAAACTATTCATATAGGCACATATTGCTTGATTGATATGGTTCTTAACCGTATGACGAAAGGGGCTAAAGAAATTGATATCGCAGCGTCACTTGAACACATTCGTGACCAACGACCTGGAATGGTTCGAACTATCCGTCAATTTGAACTCGTCTTGACTGCCGTAGCTGAAGAAACTCATGCTATTCTAAAAGCATTGCCTCAGTAAAAGGCAGCTTACCAACAACAACAAAATCATCTAATAGAGTTTCATATGAAAATCATATTGTAAATCCAACTAATTATTATCCCTTTGCTTTTCATGAGAGCGTTCTTTGTCATCTAAATATATGAACTCAACAGTAACATGACAGCGAAACTTCCTAATCCATATAGATAATTATCCCAAAAGATCTCAAAACAAAAATTAGTAAATAGTCTACCGTCGTCACCTTTTAGATATTAAATTACTTAATCGATATAATAATAATGGGTGGTAAGTCAGTGTTAAACACATTTTTTTTGATAGATTTTGCACCCAAACTTTGTGATTAGGGCTTATTCATAAAATAGCATTTTAATCGTTTTGTTGTGCCCAGCCTCACAACAAAACGATGGAAGCTGTAAAATTCAAAAAATTTCCCTTTGCTAATTAGGTCCCTGCAGGCAGCACGTAATTTTAAAATTTACCTCATTAATGGAAGAATGAATATATTTATTACAATTATGTAATTCCTATAATAATATGCTTTGTGTGTACTTATTATATATGTAGAAAAATATTCACATTTATTACCTAATGCCATCCATCTTTAAATTGACTAATTGTGGTGGATGAATTTTTCACCCAGATTTCAAAAGGTGCTATTTTAGTATAAATATGTAGTTAAACCCGATTTCTGTATATGGGTTGGGTAGTGAAAAATGCACAAACCCCACTGCATGCTTTCACTTTTCTCTTGATCTTCTTCAAGCTTGAACTGCATTTGCACTTGCACATGGCTATTGACTTTTAGTCTAAAATTTAAACTCTAAATATTTTAGACAGCATATGATAACACCACTAATAAATAAAATAAAAATCTAAGGTATTGGTTAGCTTGGCATAGTTATTGATATAGCAGAATTGCATTACATTCATAATATACTTATTGTTGTGCATGAAGTAACAGGCAAAGTTTAATGTTGTAGTTGCTTCTTTAATGTTTTTGAAGTATCATGAAATCAATCAATATGTACCTATGTTGTAAAAATGCCAACAAAAAAGGCATAATGTGGTCAGTTTAACATTGGGGAAATTAAAAACTTAATTGAATGTCTATGTGCCAATTTGGCCTTTTGATTTGTGTAAAAATTGAAAAAAAATAACCAATTGGACAATGTTTCAGTGTTGCATATAAGTAGACACTTTTTTATGTGTTTTTTGTTTACATTAAATATGGTTGGTTTTTGTATAATAGAACTTTGTCTAGATCTTCGACCAGGAGAACTCGAAGACTGATTAATATGGGGAAAATTGATTGATTGATTGATAAATCTCTCAACAAACATCACCTCCGAAAAAATTAACACAAAATTTGCTATCAATCTGAATCAGGTACTTCATTGTCACGCTTTTGAGTGCGCTCCTATATAATACAGAATTGTGTGTTTATTCAAGTCCGTTTTATTTTACCTATTTATTGCACTGTATGCACAACGTTTAAGCTTATTGGGTGTCATTATTATAGGTTAATAGCAAAAGCAAGCCACATAAATAAATTAAAGCTGAAACCCTCAAATAATATCCTAATAAACTACCAACACCATGCAAATTACCTCAGTCAGTCAATGTATGTATATTATGCATAATAGTCCCGTATTAATTAACTAAGTAGTTTCAAAGATAAATTGATATCTATATAATATGATATGTAATTGGCCCGATTGGATGAACGATGTAAAATGGGTTAGAAGTTAAAAAAAACTAAATATTTGGTTTAATTCTCCTCCTTCCACAGATATGTGATATGTAGCCACTGAATTGTGTATAAATCTTATCAAAATCAACTATTTCATTTCATCCTTTACTCTACTAAATTGGATGTTGCAATTGGACTTGATTGGTTGCCTATACTATGTACTAAATTTTATTTTCTGACAAGATCAGATATCTCAAATTTAATTTATCTCTCATCTACAAAGTCTGTCATTCAAAATGTATTTTTTTCTTGGAAATTGTAATTCTATCTATCTAAATGTATTATTAGAGTATGGATATGTATGAGGTTTACCAAATAAAATTTAATCTGGATGCATTTTATAAAAATCTTGTTCGGTCCTAAACTTTAATTCCGTTCATCAATAAATACTGCATAATATGTACAATAAAATGACACAATTTCTTAGACTACAGAAGATCAGATCTGAGATGGAGATCGTTCACAGAGGACTCAAATTTATTAACTGATCCCAGTAATAATTATTGTTAATGTAATTTTTAACTACAGACCAAAATCTACTTTTGTCGCAACGGGATAATTAAAGCCAATTAATACTACCGATACATAAATTAAATTCAGGTACGGGACAACATAAATAATTTTAACATGGGCAAGTTTTGGGGATTGCAAACTGCATCGTTATTATTATTACCCGTGCTCTAAGTTTAATTTGCATAGAATTGGACTAAAATTTATTTTGTTTAGTAAAACTACTTAAATAGGGATTTCGAAATTAATGTCGACCTTTGCCGATCTTGCTAGTTTAACAATTCCCGATAATTTGACTGCAAGACGAGCAGCTTCGTCCAAATTGTCGCAAGGCAAAATCTTCAAACCTGAGGTTGCAATAAGTACTTTTGCGTCGTCAACATTTGTTCCCTACGAGAGATTATTAGAACTTTTTTTTATCCATTTTACAAGTTTTATAGTACCTGAAGTCGGGCTATAATTGGTATCTTCAATTTGAGCTCTTGTGCTGCAGCAATAATACCTTCTGCAATCACGTCACATCTCATGATTCCACCAAAAATGTTTACCATGATTGCATGAACCTTGAAAATAAAGTATGTATATCATTAGTAATTGAATTGAAAAATAAACTTTACTGTCATACTTTGGGATCGGCAGTAATAATTTTAAATGCTTCTTTAACTTGTGCAGCAGTCGCACCACCTCCAACGTCAAGAAAATTTGCAGGCGATCCCCCGTGCAATTTGATAATATCCATTGTAGCCATCGCCAAGCCAGCTCCGTTGACCAAACATCCTATATCCCCATCAAGAGCGATATAATTCAAGTTATGCTTTGCAGCTTCAACTTCTTTCTCATCTTCTTGAGCCCAATCTCGATAGCTGAAAATTTCCTTTTGCCGGAAATCAGCATTGTCATCAAATCTAATCTTTGCATCCAAACTAATGACTACAAAAAAACAACAACATTTAAATAACTTTACTTCAAATAACTGAATTTTATGTACCATGTACTACTTACATTGTCCATTGGAGTCTTCGGCAAGTGGGTTCAGCTCTACCATAAGTGCATCAGATTTCAAAAATAGCTGATAAACCTTGAGAAACATTTCTGAAAGTTCTTTTGATTTATCTCCAAATCCTAATGTTTTTGCAACTTCCAAAGCTTTCTCCGGAGTTAAACCTTCAACAATGTCAATGGGAATTTTCAAAATGGCATCTGGGTTTTCTGCAGCCACGTCTTCAATGTTTACACCCCCTTGAGAAGAAGCGATAATTACAGGCCCCCCAAATTGACGTTCCATCATTATGCAAAAATAATATTCTTTTCTTGGATACTTTCTCTCTGTGATCATGACCATATTGCAGATCCTTCCGGCCTCTCCCGTCTGTTTTGTCACCAAGTAGTCCCCAATCATTTGAGACGAAATTTTCTCCGCTTCTTCGGGTCTGATAAAGTAATTAATTAGATTCGGATAAGAACTCGAAATATTCAAAAGACTTACGAGTAAACCAATTTGACTCCTCCCTTGAGACCCCCTTTGAAGTGACCCTTTCCTCTGCCCCCGGTAAGCACTTGGGCCTTTATCACCAAATCTTTGGTTCCAAGATCTTTGGCGATTTTTCCAGCTTCCGCACCACTTTTCGCCACTCCAAATTTGGGCACCGGAATCCCATTGTTCTTTAGAATTGTATAGCTCACATATTCGTGAACATTTAAAAATCTCTTGGATTCTTGTAATACTGCCTAAGAAAAATTGCAAACTTATTAATTAATCTGGAAATTTGCCAATTTTAAAACTATTTGCAATTTTGCAACTTACTTGAGGACTTAGCATGCGGGTCAAAGAAGGAACTGTTTTGCTCAGCAAATGGGCCATATTTACAATTTCACTGTGGGTGTGGATTTAATTAGCGATTTTTAATGTTCAAGTGAATTTTTGAGTTTTTGGGATTGCCCGATGAAGAAAGTTTGCAGCAGCAGACGAAGTGCCACATTGCCCCAGCATAAATCTTTCTCGTTGAACTTTGTTCACTTTCTCCCCCTGAAATGCTCGTGTTTTGTCGCCCCCAAGGAAACCCCCACAGATAAAACTTGATAAAAGTATCCATTGTTCAATCAAAAATGTTTAACATTTATTTAAATGGCAATGCTGCTTCAATATTTGGGACTTTGCCTTCTGGAAAGGAGCTCGATGAAATTTATTTTTTTTAACTGTTTTAACTAATTTTCAAGAAGTGCAACAAATTTATATAAAGAAATACATAAAATTTTTAACACGAGCTAAATGTTAAACCCCACCACAAATGTTTGAGAAACCAAGAATCTGTATGAAATGCCAATTTATTTTCACCTAACATAACATATCAATTTATGGTCGTAAAACATGTTTTATGCCAATAACATTTTTAAAAAAATAATAGTAGTACAAGATCAAAACATATTTGGATGCTATGCAATTTTATTTCAAATTTTCATGTTCCGGTTAGAAATTTTGCATGCAAACCTTTAACATTTGCAAACCTTGCATTTGACCTTGTATTGACCTGGAAAAGTGATGAAATCTCGAAATTAACATGCGAGATGCCGGTGGAAAGGTAATTACGTGGATCTACACCTAAAATATAAAATATCTGTTGAATTAAATTAAATTTCAGTTTTAAACCAATGAGTGTCATTATTGACTTATTTGAAAAAGATATGTGTTCAAAGCAATTTATATTTGAAGGA
>JAQIXN010002474.1:0-11473 GCA_034698145.1 Proisotoma minuta
GCTAAGAAGGATATCACGATAAAGTTTGACGATGAAAGCAAGAATCCCATCGGATTTAGCCAATCAAAAACTCACTCACTTCCTAAATTTGATTTGACAAATTTCAAATTGGGTAATTGCTATTTTTACTTCAAGTTTAAATATCTAAAAGTATTATTAAATATATATAGGATCATGCGAAATGTTTCAAATAACGGGGGAATTTAGTTGCATCTACATTGACCTTTATCTCAAGCGTCAAGCAAGTTTTTACATTTCCCAAATATATTTGCCGTCTGCAATGTGCGTCATGTTGTCATGGGTTACTTTTTGGCTTGGTGAATCTATAAGTTCCAGATTAAGGCACAGTCATATTAATATTATATTTTATTTAAATGAAATACTAACAATTTTCCTTTTTAGCTTGACCTTGACCCTTTTACTTACTTTGGCTACTCAAATATCCGGAAGTAACCATGAGCTGCCTCAAGTTTCGTACATGAAAGCTTTAGACTTATGGACCGGAGCCTCTACTTTATTTTGTGTACTGGCAATTTTTGAGACGGCAACTGTCGCTTTTATTTTGCAAGGAAGAATTGCTAACCGGACAAAAATATTTAACATCCCAATATTTGACAAAGGGGGTCATTTGACGTTGAACGAGCCAAAGGAAAATAATCCAAAAGGAAGGGTGTCTTTGGCATTGGATAAAACTTGTAGAGTTTTGTTCCCATTGTCATTCTTTCTCTTCGTTGTGGTCTACGTTTTGGTTTATTGTGTCAGAGATAACAATCCCCTTTATGACCCCGAGTCTCAAATACTAAATTAAAGGTGAATGAAGTTTGGTGATTAAAAAAATGGATGTTATTAGCTTTAGGAATCTAAAAAATAAGGGTTTAGTTTTAAATCAGCATACAAGAAATCGTTTGCACAAATTTGTGATAAAAAAACATGCAAAATTGTCAATTAATTTAATTACTGACTGGCAATTTTCTCAATTTCAACGTATTAAAATGTTATTCATTCTTTAATCTTGAACCATTTAAATACTTTCTGCAAACCTATTAGCCTGAAATAATAATTACTATTAATAAACACATGTGTACAGGACATTTCAACTGTAGTAAAATAAATTGCCATCAGACACTGGCAAAATATAACTTATGTTTATAATCTTTACGACCTAGGGCTAATTTTTTTTTTTTTATTAATGTATAAATGGAGTTTCAATTGAAGATATATTTCATGGAAAGTGAATTAAATTCTAGGAAGAACCACGACTAAAAGAAGACTGTCAACTGTTACTTAGAAATTGAAAATATCAATGCATCCTCAAAATTTTACAGGTATATAAGGGCAAACAAATTCAGGAGAAAGACACCATTTGAATTATCAACTCTAAATAACTCTCACAAATTTCATCATGTCCACATCAATTTTTATCAAACTTGCATCTGTCTTAGTTGGAATATGGGCAATTTCAACTTTACCTGCATCCACAGTTTCTGTAAGTGAACAATTGACAGAATTTTCGCTCTCCAAAGCACAAACCTAATATGCATACTAAATATGTTTGTAGATGTCAACAAGTAAATTGCCATCGTCTTCCACAGAAGACTACGACCAACATTTTGAAGACGAAATTCTGAACAAAACCACCCCTTTGCCAACATTTCCTCCAAATAAAAACACAACTCAACCCCAATACAAAAATGAATCATTGAAAACAAATACAAGCTTAGATTTATCTGACCTATTCCTCATGTTCAATCTGACTGATAATCAATTACAATTGTCCTTGGAAGAACAAATTACTAAACTCCTTGGACCCCGGGATTCTTCTTTTGGTGAAAAAGCCTTAGGAGTTGGGGATCGCTCGATTAAGGGATCTTCAGAGGCTCCTTATTTATATGACCAAGTGAGAAAAGCTGTTTTTGAAACAATTGTCGGTTTGGCTTCAGCTCGTCACGACATGCACCGAAGAGACATGCAACTAATGCAAGGCATTCAAGCTGTAGACACTAGTAGACAGTAGAATTAAAACACTAGTTGATAAAAACTTGGTAGAACTTCAAAATCAAATTTCCAAAAATGCTGCAAATATTGATCATTTTAAGGTGGATGTTGCAAACAAATTTCAAATTTTGACAGAAACACAAAAGCAAGGATTTAAGGTTGCAGATGAGAAGCAAAAGAAAGCGGATGTCGATTTAGCAGAACTTGAGAAAAAAGCAGCTCTTAATGAAATTAATATGCAAAAAGAGCTTGAACAACTTAGAAATAAAGTTTTAAGCTTAAAGGAACATACTGAATTTAATTTTATAGAACTTAAAAAACTTGTAAAGGAACTTGAAGATTTAAGCAAACCAGATCTTCCTTCATTCTTTGGGATCGGAGAGGATTCTTCTTCGGGAAGTAAACAACCAAGTTTGGATAACATTTTTGACTTAGACCCCAATAGTGTCAATCAATCTTTATAGAAAATTCCGTATCTTTTTTAAATAGTATAATTTCATGTAGACGATATCATTATAAATTTTAACTTTTATTTTTCAGACAAATAAAAGCAATGAATTTATTTTAATCTTTCAGTAGAGCATGCAATTCACTAGATCATAAATTTTAATTTTCCTCGGAAAAAATTATGAATTATATGTGTATGAAATTGGCTAAAAATAATTTCATTTAATTCAACACAATCGTCAATAATTAAAGAAATAAAATTTTACTAATGACTAATCAATGCAATTAATTTTTATTTTAGCTGCATTGCATTTATTAGCATCAAATAAATTGATAATTCAAAGTAGTAGGATTAAATCAAAGATATATGTGTACAAGTAATAAATTACAACTTTACAAGACAAGGCGTATAGATACATAATATTACATGTACTTCATAAATGTTTAATCCACACTTTCCATGAACAGTTATCATTGAGACTTCTAATTTACAGCAGCTCAATAATGAAGACGCTCGTCGCCCAAATTTTTGCATTTTTTGTGGTATCGTACTTTGTAAAGGTTAATAGCTACACACCTTTTTTTTAAATAGGAACAATTTTATAATTTTTAAAATTAACCATAATACAGAGCATGGATACTTTTGAAAACACCTCGATATCCAATCAACGGTCATTGCCTACTCATTTGAACGAAATACACAAGAAGGGAAGAGTCGAAGAAATGGAAAAGCTGAATAATTTGCTAAAGTCTAAAACAGAGAAATGGTTTACTAGCATCGATGAACTAAAAGAACTTTCAGATAATACAATCGGGATGTTGATGGAAAATGAGGATGAGCTCAAGGGTAAAAATGACCAGATTTGGGATGAACTGGATAAAAAATTAGCTAAAGTGATAGAAGACACTGAATCAAAACTCAAAAAACTAAATTCTTAGAGTTCAGTTAAGAAAACACATGATTATTTAATAATAAATTCATGAAGTTAAAAATAATTTTTAAAAAATTGATTTAATTTTGGCTACTTTTGTTCAACTACAATATAAAATCCTTTACAGTTAAAACAACTCTTTATATAATATTTAATAAAGGCTATATCAATGTTAACATTTTCACAGCGTTATCCGGCTTGGTACAACTGGATCATTAACATCATGGCTGCTGGCCGGAGTAAATTTTTGAGTAAAACTTCCACCATTATATGAGTAGTCCGACCTTCCGACTTCTTGGAGCTTTTTAATAAGGTCTAATTGGTAACCAAAATGCGCTTCCGTGTTTTGTTTTAGTTCTTCCAGCTTAGCAGTCACATTTTTCAAATCGTTTTCAAAATTAGTGCATTTAGTATTTGAATCTTGACTCCAATCTCTGACTTCCTTATTAATGTATCTTGAAATCCACTCTGTGTTCCCTGGACGATAATGATGTACCTCTCGTCTCACCCCTTCAATGGTCATGTCCGCTTGACTAGCCTTATTTGTGATAGCAGCAATTTGGTTGTGAAGCTGAGCCAAGTTTTCACTGATCAGTTTTGTTATTCTGTTGTCGACAGCATATAAATAGCTATTGTATGTGTTGAAGCCTCTTTCAATTTTGCTGTGAAGTTTTGCAATTTCTACTTCTGTATTGTACATGGACTGTCTCATTGTATCGTAGTTGTAAGGGTTGTTTGAGCCATAAGCACGATCCCCCACACTCAAATTTGGTTTGGATTCTGATTCATCAATTTCTGCCTTTGATTGAGATGACGAGTTGCAGTGTTGAGGTGGAAGCGAAAATAATGAAATATCTGCAGATTGGTTTAGAGGGTTTTTGATCATTTCGAAATCATGGCATGGGACTTCCTTCTGACTTGTGACATTGACATTGACGAAAGGCTCACGTCCTACGTCATAGTATGAATCGTCCTCTTCATATTCGATTGTTCGATTTACCTGCATATTCAAAATATCTTTAGTTTCCATGCATTTTTGTAAATGTTAGTTATTTCTTACTTCTTTTGAGGTGACAAGGCCGCATATAAAGCCCAATACTAAAAATTTAACAGCAAGTTTAGCCATAATGCAAAAGATCTATCTATACCAGATAATATAGTTGAATTCTTTTTTAAAAGTGTTCGAATGAACAGCCATCTAAAACTTTGGTCGCTTTTATATTGGTTCAATTTTTCAAATGTTCTTTTGAAGGCAAATTCGTGGAAATTACCAAAGTTCTTGGAATTAGGTCTCGTATTAATAAACCAAATATAATCCAATCATTAGTTAATTGACAAAGACAAAATAAAGCCGGCTTATGCTACTTCATCGTAATACACAGTTTAATTTAGATCTGATAATATTTAAATCTTTCAGGGTTAAGAGATTAATTAAAGATACTTCGAAATAAGTAATATTTATATGCCTATTTCTCTAGCTATGAAATAAACAACCAAAAAAATCTGGACAAGTTGTCAAATGAATGTTTATTTTTTATCATAATTTAAAACTTCAAAATTTTAAAATGCAAGTTTAAATATTCTGATTATTCTGTTCATTTTAGTCCTAATAATCATCTCCTTTTGGGATATATGAATAGATAGCGAAAATGTGCCAAAACTGAATACAACATATAATTTATTATATAGTCCATACATGTTAAAGTTGCGAAAAATTACTCAATTGCATTAGAAGGAAGTGAATGTTTGGGTTTTTAAGATGCACTAATAATATAATGCATCAAGATTATTTTTTGTCTCGCTTCGCCAAATTTCTCTTTTACGTTCATGCAAAAAATGAATGCAAAATGTAATGTGTTAGTGTGCTAAATTAAATATCAACTTGACACGAGAAAAAAACAATGGAATGAAAATGGTTGAATGAGTTTAGCATTATTACAAAAATGGCAAAGATTGAGAAATTACATAAAACTCACTCATTAAGGAAAATTCAACGCTCATGTATTTATTTGACACTGCGTAAACATTTTTCCTCAAAGGCTTGGGAATTTCGGAACATTTGTTCCCAACTCCTAAAATAATTAAATCTCTCTCGCAGTTTAAATAGTGACGTTAATCATGGCACTTGCAAAGAATCACGAGGAAACGTTTGCATTGGAAAGGGTAAGTTTTAAAATTTGTTGACTCTCTTGTAGAATCTGACATGAAATTTTAATCATTTGTAAATTTTAGTTTAAGAAGAATGTGCAAGATTTGGAGGAAGTTGACAAAGGGACATTGATGAGATTTCTCAGAGGTTAATTGATGGCACCTTACATGTAGTGCTAATAATTTTCAATAATTTTTTTTAGCTAGAAATCTGCACATGGAACATGCTGAGGAAATGCTACGAGCAGTGAGTACAAATGTTTTGATATTTTTGATGGAATATTTCTGATTTAACTTTTTTGTTTCAGTATATCGGATGGAGAAAAAACAACATTTACGAAGCTGCTCTCAGAGGATGGAAACCGCCTCAAGAGTTTGTACTCAAATTTGAAGTATTCCACTGTGGAAAGGATGCAGAGGGACGACCAGGTTAGAACGATTTATCAAGTAATTTAAGGATTTCAATATAAATTTTCTGAAAAACAGTCTTCTACATAAATTTCAACAAGTGGCTTCCATCACGACATTTGTTTGAAGAGTTCAAGCCTCATGACTTTGTGTTGTTTGCATACAGCACATTTATGAGACTTTATACAGCAGAAATTGCATGTTGTGAAACTCAGCAAATTGTGGCCATAGTGGACAACGAAGGAATTGGCTTTTCACAAATATTTCAGGAAATCCAGAATTGGGTTGGGGTTCAAACTTTGATTGATATTTGGACTATTTATGAAGGTATGCAATTAAATAGTTAGTCTTGCAGATCTTTAAATATGTTTTGTGTACACACTTTCAGCAAACTTTCCAGAAACGCTTCACAAAGCCTTTTTCATAAACAGTAAGTATCTATTATGGAATTATTTTTAAAATGTGTTTTTTTAAGCTGAATTTTTTTTTAACTTTAGCTGCTTCAGCATTCATGTGGGGCTTTCGTCTAGTTAAGCCTTTTGTCACAAAGCACACTTTATCCAAAATATCAATTTATGGATCTGAAGAAACTAAATATAAGCCGGCCATACAAAACTTTCTCCCTGATATTTCAATCCCGGAAAAATTTGGAGGAACTTCAAAAATAAAAAGTGTCTATGATCTCGTTTACAATAATAATAATATTGTGGAACAGAAAGAGGAAATTATTGAAGGATGAAATATATTATTTATTGTCAAATTAACGTCCTTTAAAGTTTTCATAAAATATAGCTCATTTAAATATTCAATTATTATTGCAATTTATTAGTACACAAAAAATAAATATTTATATAAATTTAAACAGCTTACAATTTAAAGTTTAAAATAAAAATTAACTAAATTTGACCCACTTTTAAAATTCAGGCAACATTTCATACAAATAGCTTGGTGAAGTAAAATTTGATTCTGGAAAATAAGAAAAATACTTGGAACTTTGAGAGTATTTCGTGCTTTCAATGCTACTCATTGCATCATCAGACTTCCAGAGCTACAAAAGTTGAGTTTCGGCGTTACAACTTGTAACTTACAACTCCTTACCAAGAAAAATGATTGGATCAAGAGATTAAATGTGCAAAATATTTGGTAGTCATGAGTTTTGACTTGAGACTATTGTTGAGACACATTAATCAGCCAATTAATCACAAATTGTGATTTACAATCCTCAAATTCCACAAATCCACATTAATTTCCATCTTTCTAAATGTTTCCTTTGAGTTTTTTATGCTTTACTATTATTCTCTTTGCTGGATTGATAGCTGTAAGTTGGTTAATGATGAAATATTTGATTTGTTCCTTTGATGTATTTGTAGAATGCTTCAAGTAGTTATGGAACTTTGGGACAACAAATAGTGGAGCAGGATGCATTTGCAAGTATCAAAAACCTTCAACAATTGAATAACGAGTTTTCAAAAAGCGTAGATGTTATCCACCAAGAAATTAACAAAGGTTAGCCATCCATGTTCTCAAACTGAATATTCAAAAAAATAAAGATGAAATTTGTCAAATGCTTCAGCTAATGATGCGGTCAGCGGATTAGAAACCAAGGTCAAAGATGTCACAAATTTGTTAGAGGATAACGAAGATATTTTCCAAGAGCTTAAACTCAGTGGGACAGAGCAACTCTGTGAGCTTGAAGACGAGCTTGATGACAAGACATTTATATTGGACATGAGCCGACGTCGCCTGTCTACTTCTCTCCAACAATTGACAACCACTGTGAATTTAAACAGGGCATTTGTCAACAAACAAATGCAAGAAAGCAAAGGAAAGTATGGGAAAAAGAAGCACCAAATAAAAGATCTCATTGACGAGGTTTTCAAAGGAGTGGGGGCCTTAAAGAGACTGGCAAATCCCTTTGAAGCCCCGGGCGCAATCATGGACCTCATTGACGTCGTCATCAGAGCAGCTCCAAAGGTTGCCGACTTTGTCAAAGATATTGTAGAAAAAGTAGAGGATTTAACTGGATAAATAAAAAAAATCATGTTCATTTCATTATTTTTTGTTCAACATTCTCAATTCTCAAACGAAAGTATCGACTGCGCGAAATAAAATTGCCGTGTTCATAATTTTTGCAAAACTTACATTTTTAACCTAAATAAAGTAAGTTAATTGAAAATACTTTGATAAACAGTTTATACATAGTTACCTAAAGTAATTTAATTTTAGGATGAACAACGAGCCAATTCTAGAGGCGTTAAACTTCTCTTTGGATTCTGACCTTCATTTTGACGATGTCCGTGCTCCTTCGAGCTCGTCATCATGGCCGTTGTACTCACGACGAGGAACGGCGACACCGAAAAACTCTAAAAACATTTTGCCCTCCTCTGTAATTTTGGGGGAAGGCAAGGAAACGCCCTGTTTGTTTAAAGGATGCAACACAATCAGCCCTTCTTTCGCCATCAAGGAAAACAAGGACAATTTCCTAGCCCATTTGCTAGTTGAACACAAATTGGTTATCGATGATGTGGATAAAATTGCTAATTTACACAAGTAAACTATTTAACAAATGTTTATTTGTTTTTAGAAGTAATATTTTTTGATTTGCTGCAGATATGTAATTTATTGGAAGGAAAAATTTTTGACCGCTCCCATTACCGAATTTTGTGTGGGATTTAATATGAACCAAGAAACGTATTTTATGTTAACCCATGCCCTGGGAGAAGATAAATTGATCAGGAATAAATTATGGAACGGAAGACTGGTAATTTTACGACTTATATATATACTGCCTTAAAATGGTTGTTGATTTTTTTATTGCAGGAGGTAATTTTGGAAGTAAATCGAGAAGAAAGGGAGCAAAAGGATTTTTCCAGACAATGCTTCTTTTGTCGAGAAATATTCTCTGGAAATCGGAAATCATTGTTCGAACATATGCAAAAAGATCACAGCTTCAGATTTGGCAATCCAGATAATATCGTTTTTGTGGAAGAGTTTCTCGAGTTAATTAGTGGAAAACTGAACGAGTAAGTTAATTGGCATGTTGAAAATTGTAAATTAATGTTTTCCCTGTTCAGCTTGATTTGTCTCCACTGCGAGAAAGTTTTCAAGGACAAAACAATTCTCAGAGATCACATGCGAAAGAAGGGTCACAAGAGGCTGAGTTCTACCAATCCAGAATATAACCGCTATTACATAATCAACTATTTGGAACCAGGGAAAAATTGGAAAGAGTTGGAGGAAGATCATGAAGATGAGAGAGTAGAAGAAGAATGGATAGAGTCAAATGAGGAAAGTACAAATGTAGTTTGTCTTCTCTGCTCACACCAGTCACCGGATTTCGACGAGATTTTGGCTCACATGAAAACTCAACACCATTTTGACTTTTTGAAGATAACAGAAAACCTCGATTTTTACCAGAAAGTAAGTTAACTAAATTAAGATTTTATGTTTAATTAAAAAGTAACAAGATAATTGTTAAAGGTAAAAGTTGTAAACTTTGTTCGACGGACCGTTTTTCTATCAACGTGCCTTTTCTGTAGTCAAAAATTTTTGGAAAGAACGTCACTTATTCAGCACTTGGCAAATCATTTTAAAAGCGGACCAAGTGAATTTCCACCAGAGAAAATTTGGAACCAACCAGAGTAGGTTTTTTTTATTGAATATGTATTGTGTGTATATATAACTTATTTTTGGTTTCAGATATTTCTTCCCGACATATGAAAATGACAACTTTCTTGTACTTTTGGATAAAGATATAAATGCAGATGATGCTGATGATGACATAAAGTCTACAATTAGTTCGGTATTATTTTATTTCAATGCCTTGTTTGAATGTTAGTTAATTGCATATTTTTCTCTGGGTCCGTAGGAGGAAGAGCAGAATCTTGTGATACCCGAAGATTTGCCAAAGTTATCATCTTCTTTGCAAGAACAAGACCTAGAAATGGATTCAGATTTTGATTATGCAACGACATTAAAAAATAATCTATAGTCTAATGCAGTTCTTTTGTTTATCCCATCGCTATCGATCAAATAAAACCCGTTTGTTTTTATTGATCAAACTTTTCAATAGATTTGATATCAATCTGTTTTCATTTTAAAAAGTACATAATCATGGCTGATGATGGGGATCATACGGGCAATGCAGGAAAAGGTCAAGAAGAAGAGAAAAAGTGGCAATATCCCCTCGTTCGGGTAATTACTTGTCTAATTGGTTACACACCCGATTTAAATTTATTCTTTAAAGATGACAGATCTTCCTGAGGAAAGCAAGCCAGAAATTATTGAAATGATAACTTCGGTGATTGAGAGATACATTACAGATATGCAGGTACTGACCAATTACAGATAAGAGATCAAAAATTTTATTATATTAATCATTTTAGATGGCATGCAAAGCAATAAAGGAAACAATGGACAAACAGTACGGAAGCTACTGGAATGTAATCATTGGCGAAGCTTTTGGGTTTGACGTCACTTTTCTGAAGAAGCACATTATATACATGTTTTTTATGGGAAATTTAGGAATACTAGTTTGGAAAAATTGTTGAGGGCTTTACTAATAAATTCAATTGCAATTCAAATACAATATTATTTAAGATTGAAGGTCCCTGTCAATAATTGGATGATTTTCTCCTATGACATACACTAAAATATAAACTACGGTAAAGAGGAAAAATGACAACGGGAATAAAAAGCTACAGATCTTGTCCATTGTCAACGACACTTTTTGCGTTGGTTTCTTTCCCATTTTTAAATTTCCATCCTTTTCAAACAATGGGAGATTAAAAATTCTTGTTCCATTAGAAATTCTTCCTTGCAAAATGTAGGCGACAGTTGCCGTTTCCAGAATTGCTAAAGCTCCGAACATCATGGAAGTTCCTGTCCAAATATCAAGTGCTTTCATGTACGAAACTTGAGGTAACTCTTGGCTACGTCCTGTGATTTGAGTTGACATGGTTAACAGAAGGGTCAACGTCAAGCTGAAAAATATTAGTTATAGATAGTTATTGTTCAATTTTAAAATGTTGTTTTACTCGTAGTTGTACCTTAATCTTGCACTTATAGATTCGCCGAGCCAAAAAGTAACCCATGATAACATGACGCACATTACTGAAGGCGCATAAATTTGGGCAATATAAAAACTTGATTGCCGTCGGAGTAAAAGATCAATATAAATACAACTAAATTCTCCCATAGATTCGCTCATTTGTTTGTGTGTTCCGCAAGTTCCTTTTGACAAATAAAAATTGCTGTTAGATTGCCAAAAATGCAAAAAAAAAAAAATATATTTTTATTTTTATTTTTTTTCTAAAAACTTATTGTATTTACCCTGATGATGATATCAAATTGATATCGAAAACTTGGAATAAAGATTTTTCAATAACTCACATCCATGTCCTCATCAAGCTCTACATTTAACAAAAATTCTTACCTGTCGAATGTGACATCAAATCAAATTTAGGAAGCAAATGATTCTTTGAATTGCTAAATCCGATTGCATTCTCTCCATCTTCCCATTTCATGACGATATCTTTCTTAGT
>JAQIXN010002475.1:0-11470 GCA_034698145.1 Proisotoma minuta
AAATTCAAATCCTTTTTATACCATTTTTTGTAATGATATATTAATATTGCTACCGGTTCAAAGACCAATCGATTATGCCCTATTTAGTGTAAACAAAATAATGCGAACTTATTCATTGTTTTGATGATTATCGAATCTTCTAATGTACGCAAATATTTGCTATTAATCAAAAGCATGTATGAATCGCATAGCACCAGGAACAAGGAATTGTGTGATCATGCCAAACATTTTAGCCACTTGAAACTTTTGAATGGAAATCCACGTGGACGATAAGAGAAGGTTATCATAAAAACTTGAACTTCAAAACACAAACATTCCTACAACAATTAAAGTAAATAAAAAGTTCATTTCCGATATCAAATCAAATCAATCAAGAAGTCAGTTTTAAGTAAACATGTATGCAAAACATTAAACTTGTGATTTATTTTGAAAGTTTCCGTTTGCATAATATTTCTAACTTTCCAATATTTCTGTTTTTTAATAATTTCTGAAGTACTAGGCATAATTAAAGGAATAACAATTTGCAGTATATAAAAATTTTGTCTTTAAATTCCAATATACGACAAGCAACAAAATCATTCCGTATTAAATTATACCCAAGCATTTTATGTTTCTTTTTAAAACCGTTTAATTTAGAAAATTAAAATAGACCCGAAATGAAAATGGGAATTCTGTACCCTCCTAGCTACTAAAATATTTACAAATAGATTTATCATTTATCCTAACAAACTTGTAATTTCGAAGAGAGTGGTATAATTTTAAGAATGTTCCAATCAATTCACACGCATTCTATAAAAAATCTTAATAAATTTGTATTGAATAAGTTCAGTTCCTTTGACCGCAAGAATTTCAATAATGATTAGGAGCAAAGCACTGATAGAAAATGCAACATAAATTATAAAAATCATCTCCACTTTTTTAAGTGTAATTGATTCTGCTTCTCGAAAGAGATCATTAGAAAAAGCTTCATTCTCTATTTTCCAATCATGACCATGGCTTTTCATTTGCGTATGGAACTCAAACATTTGATGATTTTTATCCCAATTTTGCATTATTCCACCCTCCACCAATTTCCCAACACTTTTCTCAAACAATACTCCAAACTGATTTTTCATCGTGACCCATGGCATTCGTACCGTGTCCAGAACGTTATTCTTTGTTCCCTGAATTACGTGATATTTTTTGAACCTGTTTACCGACATTTCAAAGAAATTTATACTTTTTAAATCATCCATCAATGAAAACACTTTAGGTTGCTCCACTCGATAGCTTTCGTTAATAAACAGCGGTTTGTTAAGAGACAAGTTGTACGCCATCCCAAACGGCGATGTTTTGCAAAGCATCGCTTTCCAAAATAGCTTCAAAAGTAGATTACGAAACGATGACGAATATCCAGGTATCTTCAACATTTCGAAAATTACGCTCCACGTAACGGTCGAAAACACTTTAGTAATGATGCTTTGGTTAGGATATTGGGCATGTTCATTAAACGTGGATAGTGTAAATACAGGGATATCTTTGGAATTTGACAGTTCTGAAAAATTAGATGGTGTTACAGGCAGAGAAATTGACGTTAAACTTGAATAGAATTCCCCCTTAAACATATTCCCCAAAATGAATGTGGAAGCCAACCAACAGGAAACGATTAAGTATGTTGCATAAACTCCCCTTTGACATTTTAAATGTCTGATTGTAACTCCCTGTTCGAATGATAACGTGATGGCCCACATAAAATGGATATACACAAATTCCCTGTTCCAAAAGGCCAAAATGGTTAGCACAATAGTGGAAATGATGACCAGAAAGAACGTTACATTGTCGAAAATTGTCAACATGTGTCGCAAGTCTGAGGGATTGGGCAATGAATATGTTTTAAAAATATAATTCTTGTAAACAATCGAATGACGTAGTAACAGGAGCCTGAAGATAGAACCAGATTCAATTATTCTTGTTTGGATAAAGGATGGGGTCAATTTAGCAGTTCCACTGGCATAGCCAATGATTGACAGCTCAAACTGATCGTTGTCAACGATTGTGTAGTTGTATAAAAATCCAAGTTCCACCCCCGCACAATAAGATGAAGGAGTATTGAATCCAAGTTGATTGAAATCACAATAAGCAATCTTACTGTTGTACTGGTTTAATAGTTTGTGTTCGAATTGAACTTTGTTTCCATTCAGGTTTCTTGAAAGTGTTTGCAGTGCGTTGGGGAATTTTGAGGCGATGATTGAAACGATTCGAGCTTTTAGAGATGGTTCTGAAGAAGATGCGCAAGTAATACAGAAAATGAAAAGATTTTCCAATGTCTCGTTTGTTTGAAAAATTATTGATGTTAATCTAAAGTACAAATACTGATTGATGTAGTAATTCCAGGGATCCAAATTTTCCAAAGGAAACGAATCAACAATGATTAGATATTCTGGATCTTCTTGAAATGCTGCCATTGTTTGTAGTAATTTCATAGAGGATATGGACAAGAGACCAATGTGGCAATTTGAGTAAATCATATTGAAATGTCTGCTATTCTTTAATGGAAAGTTGTGTAAAATCCCAAATTTATCATGTGAACTGTTGACAAAAATATATCGATTCTTGTCATCTGCAATGTTTTCAACAATGAAGTTGTAATTCGGGGTTTGGTATAGCAAATCCCAAGTCTGTATGTCAGAGAAATTCAGAAATAATTGGAGCGTGCAAAATTTCCGTGAAGCCGCAAGAGTTTCTAACGTCAAGAGATTTTCTGAAAATGCTGAATTAATGAGGATAGAAACTAAATTTAGCGATATTGTTCTCTCCATTGTTAAAAAATACAAGGTATATCTTCCGACTTTGACAATACATAATAGGTACATATTTATCTTTTTTGAACTAAACACAACGATGAGAAAATAATGAGAAAATAAATTGGCAATTAAAAGTAGATATTTGTGAATGCAAATCGATAAATTAATTACAAAAGTAATAGGCAAAATATAGTCGGACTTTCGATTGAAAGTTTTGAATGTATTTGGGTTTTAATTTTGAGTCATTAGAGATTATTGTCGAGTCAATAACAAAACTTGCAATTAGTTTAATTACTTGACTTAAATGAAGGAAAATGGCAAAAGATTTTGAGTCAGTCAGAAGTCTTATAAATTGGATTTGGTTAAAAGCGAAGATTTAATTTGTCTCAGATAACAAAAATGTGAATTTTCGAAATTGTTATCATTTACTTCAACGTACAAGTTAAAAATAAAATTTTAAAAGTCGGTGATTTAGGATTCATAAATTCAAAGCGATATAAAAATTACTAAAATTAGAGTCAGACATCCAAAATAAAATGAGACGAATCAAAAAATGAGATTTTTTACAAACTGTACATTGCTAAGGCATCAATTAGTGTTTTAGTTAGCAACTGCCATTTGATTTTTATTATTTATTTAACCGACAACAATTAAAAAAGAACAATTGTTGAGCAGTCTCACATTTCTCACCAACAAGTCAACTGGGTAATTTGAGAAGTTCTTCAAACGGGAGAGGGAAAGTGAGGGTCATTGTCAGTTATTTCCCTCCGCTCCTCAACACAACAATCAACGACAAGGACTGAGTGAAAGTGTAAGTGAGGATGAGTCAAGGCTCACGGACCCCTCAGCAGGGGATGGGGGCCCCCCTCAAACGCCGCTCCTCCCTCCTCCTCCTCGCCAACAAGGAGGGGATTGAGATCGACTCCTCCCTCCGCGACATGGAACTTCCTCCATCCCTTCAACAACATTTGGAACGGCTTTCAAATGGACAACGAAAGTCATCAGTGTCCACTCCCAAGGGCCGCTCACGCGTCACCCTCAGCCAGGCCGCGTCTAATGCCAAAAAACCAAAGCCATCGTCAATCCCCCGACCTGGGGCCAGTGTCACAAAAACTAGAAGCTTTATGGGTTCTACTACTGCCTCAAACACAAAGGCGAAACCGACGGTCGCAGCAGGGAGGCCAAAGGGAGTTGCGAAAGTTCAATCTGGACTTCGTCCATCCGCCGCCGCAGGGTCATTGTCCACTGCGTCTTCGATGGATTCAACGACATGGGCGGCTAATTCTATGCTCACTCCTGCGCCCACGTCGCAAGCTCGGATGAAGGCAACGGTGAGCCCTGCAAGTACTATGGGGGCGCGGACGCCAGGCTCAACACTTCGTAGTTGGGGCTCTCAGGGCAATCTTGCTGGTGGTAAAGGCCCTTTCAAAATACCGTCTAGCAAAGACACTGATCAAATTCATGCAATGAGTGAATTCATTTTGGATGTATTGAACACACTTGGATATCCAACTGTTCCCCAACGACCTCAGGATTTGGGGAAAATTACAACGAGTCAATACTATCAGATGCTTATTGTATGTTTTATTTTAAATGTATGCCACAATTTTATTTTTAAAATATTAATTGTTTTCGTTTTTTGAATAGTTTGTTGCCCAAAATGTGGTAGGAACAAAGTTCTTTCCGAGCAATCCAAAAGAGGATCCAGTACCAAAGATTTTGGAGTTTGGGAGTTCCGTTCTGCAATACCCAGGGGCCATTTCGAAATCTCACTTAAAGTCAGGTATAATTAATAATTAATTATTAATTTTTGGTTTTCATTTGCATGTTTAGATTTATTTAGACCTTTTTTAATTTGACATTTTTTTTAAATTTGTAGCCAATGCACCAAATTCTTGGCCGACCTGTCTTACGTTTCTCTTTTTTGTATGCTGTCGTGTGGAAGCGGCTTATGCACCAGAAGACGAGGTCAAGCCTGTCTTTGAAATAGACAACCAATTTCCACAATTAGCAACCGAACATTATGTCAAGCTTTTCTTTGTTCATCTCCAATACAAAGACGATCCTGAAATGGAAGCTGCACTTTTTGAAGAAGAAATTAATCTTTTCAGGGCTAAAGTTTGTAAGTTGACTGTTGACTAGATTATATTTTTTAGCATAATACTAATGATTTGTGTTTAAAATAGCTGAGCAACTGATGGGAGAAGGAAACTCGACAATGGAAGAACTTGAAGCCATAAAAAAAGAAAAGGAGGAAGAATTGGCCGGGCTCCGAGCAGCAGATAATCCAATCGTACAAATAAATGCTGAGCTTGATATGGCAAAGGCCAAAATTGAAGAAACAGAAGAAAAAATTACAAGAATGCGAGAAAAAATCGAATTGTACAAAAACGTCCATTCCCTTGCTGCACAGGAAGAGTCGATAAGTAAGCAGTTTAACTGAAATTAAACCTCTTCACAATTAAGATTATAATAATTAAATAATTAATTTAGAATTGGAGCTGCAAGGAAGACAGGCTGAGGTGAAGAAACTGAAGAGCGTCGTGGCTTCGCAACCCATCAACAAAAAACAAGCAGAAGATATCATGAAGGAGTTGAACGAGATACAAAAGCAGCGAGCCACCTACAAAACAATGCACATAAGTTTGCAAAATGATTTAAATACCCAGGAGCAACTTCTCAGCACGATGGATGCACAGGTAAATTAAATTAATGAAGTTTAAATGATATAGTATAGTCTTAATGACTTTTAATCCCATGTTTAATTTCAGTACCGAGATACCGTGGCAAGATTCACTGTGGTGGAAAAATTTAATTCTTGCTTAATGAACCTTAAACTTGAAGGTCTGGCTGTTTCAGTTAATCCATTCACGCCAAATGAACTGGATCAGTGGCTTACTGTAAGTATTGCACCTAAAATATGTTTTAATGATAGTTTAAAGTTTAATTAACCTTTGTTTTGTCTAGTCTGTAGCCGCAATTCACGAAAAGACAGAGAAAGCTTCTCAAAAATGGTTTAAGAGTGTCAAAAAGGATTTAGAAAATATTTCCGTCGCGGATGCAAGAGCCAAAGATGAGCTTGAGAATTTGAGAAGACTATTGGAAACCAGAAAAGCGAACACAAAAGGAGCCACCAGAGTACAAAGCTATGAAGAGAAAAATCTTGAAGATGAAAAGTCCCGGATGGCATTACAACTCAAAGCTGTGGAATCAAAGATTGCCAGTGTTGAACAAGAACTTAAAAATGTCAACACTCAAGTCAAGGAAAAAACTGTTGTCTTGGATGAGCTAAAAGCAAAGTGAGCATCATTTTATAGATTTAAAAAAAAATAGCTTTAGTTAGTTAATTATTTATTTATTTATTCCATTGATAAAATTGATTGTTTTTTAGGGATGAGGAGAACTTGGCAGCCATCAACGAAGTAGAAGAAGAGATGGTCAAACAACGTGAGGGATTTCTCCAAGCAGAGTCTAAAATTATGGAAATATTGGTTGTACGTTGAAAACATTTTAACTATGCTTACTCCTTGACAATGTAAATTAAAAAATTTATTTAAAGGAACATGCTATCGAAACCAATAAAATAGTGCAAGAGATGAAACAAGATGATAGAGAATTCAAGGCCGAGGTAAAGGCCCTGATTCCTGAATATTTCACCCCAGGGACATCCCAGTACGAGTGCCTTCAAGCAATAAGAGCAAAAAGCATCGCAGAGGCTCAACAGCAAGCGCAGCCAACGATGGATGAAAATCAGCCAAGCTGCTCAACGTCAAGTATGGCTTCATGGTTAAATCCGGAAGAGACGTTTGGAGAAATGTCTATTAATCCTAGTACTCTCGAAGAACCAGAAAAACTTATTTCTTTTCCGATGGAAGGGAATGAACAAATTCCTCTAGAAGCTGAAGAAGATAAAGATGAAGGAGAAAAGGACAAATCAGCAGTTAGCAACGAGACTCAAGTTATACTTAATACAACATTCTCAGTCAAAAATTTAAACGACGCTTAATTTAAAAAAAATAATTCTCTTCATAGTATTTTAATACGTTTAATACTGTTTAATTGACGTCACTTATTAATTTTGTAACAAAATTCCAGTGTTTAATTTTATTTGAATACAATGCAAATATTTTTTTTTATTTAACCGTTCAATTTATTTTTCATCTTGTTCAACATGTATTTACTTAGCTAGGTATGATAACATCATTCTTCAGGATTCATGTTGGCTAAATTGTCCTGCAATATTTTGCTATGGCCAAGCCGCCGTGAGGTATTTACACTTGTTGCATAATATTAGTCTTTCCCTTTAGAATTTATTTCCAGGCTTTGCTCAAAATGTAACAAAGTAGACGCAATTTTTGCCTATTGCCTGCACAATACAAACTTTCAACCAAAAATACAAGAAATATTACAGAATATGCAATCAACGACAAGAAAAACAAGATTTGAATGTGTGATCCCATGTCCAGGGAAGACGGGGGACGGGAATCAAATACAGTTCTTGGCAGCCTCTTTAAATCCTGAAAACCATTCAAATTCAGGCACAAATCAAAGAATCCAGCCTCGCCTAGTCCCCTCATGATCCTTCCAGCTATTTGAGAACCATGATATTGCATCTTGAAATGAACATTTGGGTACAGACTTTGATCAGTTGGGAGCAAGTAGCATTTTCCTCCTCCCAACATGAATTGGCCTTTTGGTCCAAATCCATTTGTTTCTCGGACTGAGCGTGGCATAACAATATAAGAAATTCCGTGATGTTTTATCATGTTTTGTCCATGATTGTCCTTAAAGTAGTTGAACTGCTCTACGATGAATTTGTCTCGAGATAGTTGAAAATCTCTTCCTATTTTATTTGCCAAATCTTCTTCAGCAAATAGCTTTAGAAGAACAACTTGATCCTCACTGGAGACCAGGGTTTTGTATCTATCGGAAATATTTTCAATTATAGTAAATAAAATATTATTGACACTTTGATTAGTTTTAAACTTAACCCTGCATCAAATAGTTGTCTTATCTCTGTGTAGCTGGTTGACTCGGGGGCACTTAAAAAATAGCTTGTAATCACCCCAATATACAATTCTACCAACAAAATAAAAATGAAAGATGCTGCTCCTACAAATTTGATAATTTTAGGATTTTTCACGAAATAGAAGCCTCCGTCAGATATGCATGTCATCAAGAAAGAGAGCAAAGTCTTAATAAATGATACGACCAATTCTAGATGGAATGTCTTCAAATTTTCCCCATTTGCAAGGAAAATGACGAGTGATCCCAAAGTTGTTGTTAGAGTAATGCATATCCAAACTGAAATCTGAAATGGCTGGGCAAAAATACTCCAATCTGATGGAATCAAATTACTGTACTTTTCGCAGTAAAATATCCGAATTGGTGGAGTTGGAAATGCTTGGAATTGTGCATTGGTTCCAATTATGACGTCAACGGCTTCTTCATCATTTGATTGAAATGCAGGTCCATCAAGGCCAGCAAAAAGATAAGGTTCTTCCAAATCGTTCCAATTTGCAATGTATTGTGCGGTACGGGAAATATTAAGCTTTTCAGCAGCAGATATTATGACGTACGCAAATATGACGCAGTAATTATAGAGAAGTTGAAACTTTTCCATTTTGAGGCAATAATCTCCACCGATTTCGGATTCGATGAATGTCATTAGATTCATGTATGCGGGTCGATGTAGCACGAGATTGTATTTGGTGTGAATTTTTAAGACTTGCGTTTCCACGTGAATCAATTTTTGAGATTCAGAGCAATAGTAACAATAAACGAAAGGATTCAGATCATTGGTTAAAATTAGTAGTGGAACATAAATTGTTGGGGGAAGCGATAACTCTGTAATATCCTCGGATTGTCCAAGCTTTACAATGAACAAAGAATTTTCTTTAAATAATAGGCCTGACTTTTCCATGATATTTGTTATTGCGGCTTCAAATTGAATGTCAATCAATACATAAATTTGTAGGTTTGGGAATTGAACATGTTTTAACCTTTGAATGGATATTTTCTCTTTAGGATTTAGCATCCAAGTTTGTAACCTATTTGTGAATGAGTTGGCCAAAAGCTCGTCGAATTCCAAGGACTCTTCGTTTTCAGTGAAATTAAAGGGTTTATTGTTATCGTAAAAAATACGAAGGTCATATGCAGTTTGAGGAATAAGACTGGAAAGCTGGAGGGTCCAAATATAAGTTGGTATAAGTAGGATGAAATAAATGATGAAATTGCAAAGTTTTACAACGTTAACTCTAAGCATTTTTAAGATTGATGATTGATGCTTTCTTTGTGTGTTTCAACTTGTACTTTTGACAAGCTTTTGCTTTAAATGTTGCATTGTGGACCTTGTAAAAAAGTATTATTAACGGGCAATATAAATATTTATTATTAATGGATAAAATATTCACAGATTGCGGAACCAATCACATATATGTACATTCTGATAAGTTTCGTATAAAATCTAATTATTTTCTCATCGATTTTGCTGGCCTTGGCCGAGTAACATTTCGAACAAACTGTTTACAAATAACTAACAGATTTAGAATATCTTGAGCATACAAAATCTACATTTAAAACCAAATGCTAACATGAAATATCCATCGGCTAGAATTATGATGTCTTTGTTAATTTCAACAGAATTAGAGCAAAAATTTACTTACAAATATATATCTATATCTTTCAATCACGCAAACGAAATTATGAACAACATGCACTGAAAATGTAAACCCATGCATGAATCATATTTTACAACAGAAGCAAACAAGTACATAATTTTGGTACAGGTTACTAACGAGGAAGCAAGTTTTTGTTAAAAACTATAAAGAAGGTGAATCACAAAACCCTGCAATGTCAATCATTTTCCAAATTGCTAATTATTTTTTGTTGTACCATGCAAATTTGATATTTAACAAGTGTTTCATCGTCTATAGACTTGTAAAAAAATTAAGCAACATTTATTTGCTCCATTTAATCTTTCCACAAAACTGGTTTGCCTTAAATTCTCCAGTTAGATTTAAATGATTCATGATGATCACATGCACGCATATTTACCAATATTCCGGATTTTTTAATTCATTATTCATTTCAAGATGCTGGTGACCACTCTTTTAGATTTTGTGAGAAATCTCCTTCTTGCTGTGGGGACAACAAGCCCTAAAAATGGACAACAACAAAACTTGGGTAAAATGAGACATTTCTAACTTATCTATATGTATGTAAACTGATTTATCCTTTTCTCATTTTAGCTGCACATCCACAATACGGAGTGACCAACCAGCATCAAAATTATCTTACGACAAGATCTATTAACCGACCAATTAACAACTGGGCTTATACAAATCAACGACCACAGTATTATTCAGATCCCAGCTTTCGAAACAATCCACAAACAAATTATGTGCCTTATGGCTGGATAGCACCGACTCCAAAACGTTACAATTATCCTCAACCTGTTAGAACAGTTTACAGTTATCCCGTAAATTATCCTCAATCAAAACCCGTTAATACAAATATTAACCAACAAGCTCAAAGTCAATTTTACACCCCTTCGCCAGCGATTAGCAATATTCCCCTGAATTTTAATCTCACAGAAAAGCCAGACTTTCCTTTAGCCATTCAAAATCTCAACACTACTTTTTCATCCATTTTCCCAAGTCCACAGACAAAATTGCATCTTCCAAACCCACAAAATATTCCCCACATTCTAATAGAATGGCATAAAAAGCTCAAAGAACTTGCAGAACTCACATCCGAAACACTTATTGGAATGGGGGAAATTGCGCTTCAAGACGATCCTCAAATTGGGCGACTGATAGCCACAAAATTAAAAGAAGAAATTACAAAAGGATTCAAGATTTTTAAAGCTTTTGTGGAGAAATTTAAAGAGCATCACTCTCAACATTTGCAACTAGGGCGACGTCGCCAAACTCGAGCAGTTGATGACGAAGGGAACTCGGCCTACAATAAGGTTGGAGAAGTTTTAGTAAATTCTAAAGATAAAATTGGGGCAGAAAGTGAACAATTAAGTTCGTCCGCAAAGAAGAAGATGAACAAAAAGTACAAACAAGGAGTGGACAAATGCTCTGCAGATGTTTGCAAAGCTGCATCAAAAACATTGGCGAACGCTGATGATGCGGAGGATGAACGACAATAAAATATCAGGATAATTTTATTTATAATTAACTTAAATTTAGTTGGAAATATAAGAAATAATTGAATGCGACAATTTATCAAAAGAACATCAAATAAAAATCTTTAAGGGCATGCTCCGTGATTGTGTAACTATGTAATTTAAATGCAAATTGATTTGGGAAATTTGCAATAACTTTGGATTGGGTGGGTGAAAAAAAATGATGAATATGAGAAATTAAAGATCTTTCAATCCTCTTTCATGTAATATATTTGGATTTGGAAACTTTTGGTTTTTGACGCCTGTAGCGTCATTACAAAAAAATCTCGACTTGATTTACGGGGCTAACGCTTCTGACCTGGGGGCATGATATTTATCAATTTTTTTTTGTTTTTTGAAGTCTCCATTAGTCTGCGGGGCGCTTATGACCCCATGTTATCCAGCAAATATGTCTCCTTCCCTGTGAAATATTGGTTCAAAGTTGAAAATTTTGCGTTTTTCATGAAATTATAATTTCAGACTCAATTTTAAAATGAAAGGAGCCATATTTGCT
>JAQIXN010002476.1:0-11467 GCA_034698145.1 Proisotoma minuta
ACACGTGTGCAAAATTTGGAGACGATTGGTGAAGCCGTTTTGGCCCTATCGTGTCACAGACAGACAGACAGACAGACGGACAGACAGACAGACAGACATACTGGTTACATAAGCCCTGGGTCGGGCTAAAAACAAATATTTAGCCTTACATAAGGATTTTTATTTAAATAATTTTAATCAGACCTTCAAGGGCGGTAGCTATTTGTGTTCTTGTAGTTAATCCAGATTCGATAAGAAGGGCAGCGGCTCCTGCGACATGAGGGCCTGCGAAAATATAGACAAATAATTGATTGATTTATTGACGAGTTGAGATTAATTAATTACAGGCCATGGATGTTCCTGAGAGGATGGAATAAGCTTGATCAGTCAAGATACCGCATGATCTGACATTGACACCGGGGGCAGAAACCTGTATATAAATGAATTATGTGAAATATTTTAATTAATTACTGACGGAATTAACTAACTAACCTCTGGCTTTATTCTTAAAGCAGTGGCAGAAGGACCGTGGGAACTGAAAGATGCAATAACATCTTGGGCATTTGTGGCACCAACAGAAATGACGTTAGGTCTGTCGCCGGGCGAGTTAGCAGTACGGCATCCTGGTCCAGAATTGCCGATTGCGAAAATTGGTATGATGTTTACGGAATTCCAGGTGTTAATAATTTCATCATAGAAAGCATCCTCGTTACCACCTCCCCAACTGTTGGAGCTCAGAGCTGGTCTCATGTCGCAGTTTTCGGCAGAACCGTCGGGCAAAGTTGGGCAGAAGGTCCATTCACCGCATCCGATCAAAGCTTCCTCAGTACATGATGACGTGGAACAACCCTTTGGGATGAACATTCATTCATTAACACTCTGTCCCAAAATGTGTAATTAAAGTCCTGAAAATCATCTTTCTCACCTTGCAAGCAATCCATTTAGCATTGGGTGCAACTCCAGTTCCATTAGCTAAAATTTTTTAGCAAGTTTTACTTATTATATGTTTTACTAATTTAGTAATAAGTTGTTACTCTATTTACCTCCGGCAATTGATCCCATTGTGTGAGAACCTAACCGTTATTGCAATAGGAAGAACAAGTTAAATTATTGAGTGCTATTGAGTAGTTTATAAATTGAGTCTTTAAACTTAGTCTACTTACCGTGACCGTTTTGGTCATTTGGAGTAGCAGTCATTTGGTAGGGGTCTAATGAAACAAAATGAAAACTGTATAAATGTAAATCTCATTTCCGGTATTAGTTTTCCCAACTTACCATACCATCCATATTCGGTTCTGTAATTGTCTCGGAGGGCGACGTGGGTGTACCTCACTCCCGTGTCAATGCTGGAAACAACGACACCGGCTCCTGTCCAACCTGCGTCCCAAGCGGCTGGAGCCCTGACCTTGTCAACTCCCCATTCCAAAACCTTTGGTCCTACTTCGGATCCTGGGACAACACGACCAGTGTGCATAACCTTGGCTTCACGGATTTCTTCAATGTCATTGCGTTCAAGGAGGGATTGAACCAATTCCAAAGGAGCATCTTGGACAGAGATCCTGTTGGTTATGTAAAATCCTTTCACCTTGCTGGATTTAAATTTTGAGAGAAGGGACAAAACTTCTTTTTGTGACTCGGAAGTGAATTGGTTCAATGCCTTGTAAAGGGCAGTGGCTTTGGAGTCAATGTTGATAAAGTTTTGGGACTCAATTTGGTTTAAAACAGACTGGGTCTTGGCTTTCATTATGATCATGATGTCAAGAGTGTCCTTTGTGGCATATGCCTTGGTAAGGGAGCTGCTGACGAAGGGGCCGGCTGAGACATGACCAATGGCCACGACTGCCAGGAGGACGGCAAAGACTTTCATTTTGGATCTAGTTGAGACCGATTACCAGTTACAAACTATGAAAATTGGACAAGAGAGAGTTTGCTTTTATACATTTCGGTGACAATCATCAGATATTCATTTTTTTTAATTCGGGAATTCCTTGAACTGTTCGGTATCGAGAGTTTAAAGATTAATTTTATGAGCTAGCCAATAATTTTCCTCAACGTGCGCAAACAATAATTGAAATAATTTTTGATTGTAATATAGGCTTTATCACCTACACATACTTGAAATGAAATCAAAAGACTGGCCATTCAAATCAAATGATAAAAAAATATGTCAATACTTATAATTACATCCATCAATCGATTAATAGATTAGGAATTATATATTATTTGACATTGCATTAAAATGTTGATCCTTATAACCAATGACCTAAAATAGAATTTGGTTTAGGATTATTGTTATTTATCAAATATTTAAAACCTTTTATTTGTTTAAACAAAATTACATGATACAACAATAATCAAATGCTTGTATTAGGTTGGAAATTGTTGGAGCAATATTTTTTTATACAACTTTATATCTACTCTTGTTACCAATAACGTGATTAGCTGACGTTTGTATTCTAAGCATCTCTTCTTTTAAAATTCTTCTAATATCGGTCACTGCTTTACTGACAGCTAATTCTGACATGGACTCAATAGCCAAATATAATTTTCTTTCTCCTTCTGGTGGATTTTTCCCTGTTGGGACAAATGTACCTCGTACTGTGATGCCAGCTTCAGAATATTCACCAATTTGCGCCAATGTCTCTTTTGAAGTAATTCTCCATCTTGCTTGTTGGGGAAAGTCGTTAATTTCAAGTTCTTCTTCATATTTCTTTTGAACGGGTGGATTTGTGGATTCAATTGAAAATGGACTTCCCTCCTGCAAAGCAAAATATATAAATAGACACAAATCACAAATAAAACTGGATGGTTTTTAGAACTTACAAATCCAGGACTGCCTTCTTCAGGCCTTTGATAATTGAGACGATCATTTAATTTTGCAGCTAATTGTTCTGCAACGTTTTTGGCTGTTACTCTTGGGGTAAGACTCATTATTCCACCTTTCATAACAGCTTCTGCAGTAAATTGTGCCTTTGAATCGGCACCTAAATTTTTAGTTGATGTTAATTTAAGAGCAACACGCTTGGCCAGCTCTAATTTATCAGTCATTGCTGCTGGGACGCCTATAGTTCCAATTGTTGGCATTGTAATAACATCTTTGACAATTTTCTTGGGAGCCATTAGTGTTTCGATCTGTTGCTCAATGTCTCCTTCAATATCTTCATCATCAGAGTCTTGCAAGCCTTGCAATATGAAAAAAAACAGTGGTATCAGAACCAAAATTTCCAATAATATTGAAATTAAAAGAAGCTTACCTAGAGCATGCTTCTGGAATTTTTTAATTTCAGTAGCAGCTTGAGCCTCGTTATCATCAAACTTATATCCTTTTCCAGAAAATCCTCCCCCAGATTTAACCTTGTGTCCTGCAGCTTCTTGCTCAGATTTATACGTACTCCAGAGCTCTTTCAAATCCTCAGGAACCTCGGCACCTGACAATTCCAAAGCTCTTGTTATATCTCCGGCATATTTTCCTTGTTCGTGTGTTATAAATGTATATGCCCACCCTTTATTTCCTGCTCTGTAAAAAAAGTTTAAAAAATCAATATAATGATAATCAAAAAACCAAAACAAGAGAAAAATGGTATTTTAAATAAAATTATTATTAAACATCTTACCTTGCTGTTCTACCACAGCGATGAACATAATCCTCATAATGATTTGGACAATCATAATTAATAACAAGTATTAAATCTTTAACATCTAGTCCTCGAGCAGCAACACTTGTAGCGATAAGTAATTTGACTCTTCCGCTTTTAAAATCAGTTATTGTAGAGTCACGATCATATTGATCAATTCCACCATGTAAACTCATACAAGGGTAACTTTTACTCATCAAATCTTTTAAGAGTGTATCTGCATTCTCTTGCTTGTCCACAAAAACAATCACGCTTCCCTTTTCTTGATACATTCCTAAAAGTTCTAATAATTTGTAAAACTTGATTTCGTCATCCAATACAACAACATGCTGATCTACATCTTTACAGACAACAGATCTTCCTCCAACTTGAACTTCAATTGGTTTTGACAAAATCCTCCGAGCTAACGCTTCCATTTGGCGTGGGAATGTGGCTGAAAACATTACAGTTTGTCGATCAGGTCTGACATTGTCTACAATTCGCATTACTTGTGGTTCAAACCCCATATCAAACATTCCTGCAAATAAAAAAATAATAAATATGAAACAAGAGTTTAAATTTAAAAAAAATTAAATAAAATGCACACTTACGGTCTGCTTCGTCCAATACAATATAAGTCACTCTGCGAAGATTTGTAACTCTTCCAGAGTTTGCAGCCAACATGTCAATCATTCTTCCAGGTGTACAAACAATTATTTCCGCTCCTCTTTTTAACTCTGCAATTTGTTCAGAGATTCCAGTTCCACCGTAAACACAAACAACTCGAAGATTTAATGACTTGCAAAATCTTTTGGCGTCACGGCCAATTTGCATACATAGCTCTCTGGTTGGTGCCATAATTATTGAAATTGGGCCATCAGTATCATCTAAAGAAGGTTGGTCAAGAATGTGTCGAAACATTGGAAGAAGAAATGCCAGAGTTTTTCCGGATCCAGTTTTTGCAATTCCAATCAAATCTCGTCCAGACATAATGGCAGGTATTGCTTGACACTGAATTGGAGTTGGTTTATCAAAACTTAATTTTTGTAGCACAGCCATCTCTTTTTTGGACAGTCCAGCATGTGCCCAAACTTTAATAGGTTTCGGACAACCTTTTCCTTTGACACGAATTCCTTCTAATTCAGCTCGATATGCTTCTACTTCTGTAGAATTCATTCGGGCCAATTCAGGAACTTCGACGTAAAAGTCTTTTCGGAAGGATGCATATTCTATTGCGTTGTGGTCAATTTTCATGAGATCCTTTTTTCCTTTGGCTGCAATGTTACTTGACATGGAATCCAAATCTTCAGTTTCCTCTTCAGAAGAATACTATCAAGAAAGAAAAACGTTGTTTTACAAATTGGTTGTTTAAATAATCTAAATATCATACCTCTAATCCATCCTGGTTTTGCTCTATAACTTCTCCCTTATTTTTACTTTCAGTGGGCTTTTTAGCTACGCCAGAAGCTTTGACAATCATAACCTTTTGTACCATTCCTCCTTTTCCACCATCCGTTTCAGTCGTCATAAAACTCCCTAAATAAAAACATTGCATAGTTTTAGCAAATAATATTATTATTATAATTATTATTATCAATGATATTTAAAAAACCTCCATTAGTTGAATGAACTTTCCTAACTTCGGCTTGCACAGTTTTCATAAATGCATCCAATGGGTCCTCCTCCTCTTCCTCGTCAACCTCCATTTTTGTCGACGTTCCTCCCTCTTCAACCTCTTTTTTATTAGCATCAATTTCTTTCGTGTCATCATCTGCGGCTGACGGATCATTCTCAGTTTTCTTTTCATCGTCGTCGTCTTCTGGAACAGCTGGATTATCATCATCGTCACCATCCTCATCCTCATCTAGTGTCCATTTCTTATTGGAAATTTCCAGCATTTCCTTCTTTTCTAAAAGTTCCTTTTTCAAATCAGCTTCTTTCCGTTCAGCCCTCCATCTAAAGCAATCATCATAGAAATTATTAATGTCTATGCCTAATTCCTAGTCATTAAATTAACTGACTTACTTTTCAATGCGCTCTCGTCTTTTTTGCATTTCCCATTCGAGTTTCTTTTGAGCAGCGTCCTTTTCGGCGTCATCTCCGCCGGCTTCACTTTTTCGGGCCGCTGCTGCAAAAGCCGCAATATTGTCCCTGGCTAATTCTTTGTCCGTCTTCTCTCTGGATCTTGATCGATCTCTTCTGGGGACATTTGACGACGAGGATTTTTGACTGCTTCTTTTATAAACTGGGCTCCTTGACCTAGATCTCGAGCTTCGTCTCCGTCGCTCCCGCTCGCGGTCCCTCTCCCGATCTCGCTCAACTCTTTCACGGTCTCGCTCACGGTCGCGCTCTCTAGAGCGAGATCTGTAATTCCTCTTCTTATCTTTTCCCATTACACTTTAAACAATAATTTACTATTTACTACAAGAAAATTAAGAAATTTATAAAATTTTAGGCAAAAGTTCAACCGCGAAACTGAACAAACGTCGAATAACAAACATCAAAACTATTTTTAAAATTCAAAATTGTCAGAGTAGGCAATTAAAATTCAATTAAGTAGTAATTATTTAAGACATCATGTTATTACTCCGTAGTTAGCACAAGTGAATTTTTAAAGTCTCTAAGTATTTTTTTTTAATTTTGAAGCAGCCAGTTTCATAATGGAAGTCCATAATTTATCAGTCGATGACAATGAAGACGACACTTCCCAAGACGAAATGGAGGATGAAGATTTTGATTCATTATTTAAAACAGAACAAAATGAACAGCAAGATAATCATGGCGAGATTTTGCAGAAAAATTCTTCCTTCTCGTCCACTTGTCCGTCAATGACAAAGGAATTTCGGAAATGGGAGCGACCGAAAATTGATAGAGATGCCATGTTTTATAATCCAACATCCGTTCGAGACGAACAACCAGATCCCTTCAATTTTTATTTACTCGATGTAGTTTCGACCGTTACGGGAGATAGACATCCGGGTATCAAGTTGGATAAGGGAATCGAAAAGTTGCCCCTACATAATGTCATTAGGTAGTTTTTTTTAAAACAAAGAGATGTTTTAGCTCTAAAAAAATTCAAAGAAATTCTTAAATACAAACAGGCTCTTTGGCGTCACAACAATTCCAGTACCAGCCCAAGAAATGGGCAATGATTTGCTTTTTTCAGATTTGGTAGAAAACTATGAAAATCATGACAGAACCAAAAGTATATCTGTTTGTTGTAATGTTCACGGATTTCTGCCATACTTTTATGCTCTGCCAGTGTCTACTACTTTGGAAGATGTAAATGAAGAAGAATACTGGAGAACTGTTGAAAATAATGAATCATTCAAGGAAAAACTAAATTCTAAAATTAAGCTGAAAATTTTAAGTGATATTTCATGCGTGGAATATCATGAATTTGTCGCAGGAAATGAGGGACAATGCATTTCGAAAATTGAAATAATAAAATCTAATGAAGTGGATGGAATTTATCACTTTCATGAAAGCAAGGGAGGACAATCGGTTCTTTTGAAAATTTATTGCACCCTGCCACGGTATGTTGCTGTTGAAGAATGATTTCAAAGTATAAAGTTTGTATTATTTTTCCAGATTTATTTGGACTGCTAATACCATTTTGAGCGAAGAAAATTGCAACAATAATACGGACAAGTGGAAGTTTGTATGCTTCGAATCAAACATAAATAATACCATTAGATTTTTAGCCGACAGAAATATGAGAGGATGCACTTGGTACGAACTTGAAGGAAATCGTTATTATTTGAGAAGTTTGTGGAAAATTCTTGAAATTCGGTTTTCAACAGGCACTAATGTTTTATTTTTTAAACTAGATACAACTGAGGCTCCAAGGGCAGAAAGTCATTGTCAAATTGAGCTGGATGTTCATTTTGAAAATATTTATCAACTTGAAGATAGTCATGCAAGATGCAAATTCAATCCCGCTGTTCGGGTGCTATCTTTTGACATTGAAGTTATGGTCACTTCAAAAGAACAAAACATCCCAATGAATGGACCGAACGGATGGTGTGCAAGTGGAAACAATCAGGTCCTTCAAATAAGTGCAGTGTTGGGAAATTACTACTCCGGGGCTAATCCAAAAGAGTCGATTCTTGGGAAAGCTGTTTTCGTTCTTGGGACATGCGATCCCATCAAAGATGTTAATGTTTTTCAATTTTACCCCAATGAGCAAGCTTCAAACACAAGCATTGGATACGAGAACGCAGAAGCAAACATGTTAGCTGCTTTTAGGGATTTCATTTTGCTACTGGACCCTGACATCATAATTGGTTATAATATCAAAAAATTTGATTTGCCATATTTAATTGAACGCTCTTTCAAGTTGAGTGATTTAAATCAAAAACCTGCAGCAATTGTTTCGTAAGTATTATTTTGCCTATTTTGGTTTCAACTCTAACAATCTGCTAAATAAATTATATTTTACAATATTACAGTTTCATGGGACGATTAGAAAAAATGAGGGTCAAAATTCGAGGAGTTCAAAATGACCTTAAAAAAGTCCATCAATATGACGAGAAGAACGTCAACATACACGGAATGATAATGTTGGATTTTTATCCCTTGCTTGTTCGACATGATCAAAGGAGAGGTGAACCTGGATTCTTTAAGTTATCCAACGTTGCAAAACGATTTCTTAGCAAGGATGAAGAAAAACAGGATGTGCATTTCACAGAAATTGAAGGGCTGCAAAAAGGAAGTTCCACTACGCGATGTCGAATGGCTCGTTATTGTATTCAAGACTCAATGATCCCATTTCTGCTTCTTTTTGAACCGGTCCCATGTCGCAATGAAAAGATCACTCTTCTCGATCTATATTTTAAAAAGTCTCATGCAGGAGGGACGCCTTTGAGATATTTGTTCAACAAATCCAATGCATATAATGAATACGTTAAAGCAGTACGAGTGGTAAGATTTTTTAATATTTTGATACTGAATTTAAAATATTTATTTTAAAAAAATAAAAAATCTTAATGTTTCAGCAAAAGAATACTGGCAAAGCAATTTATGTTCCTGACACTCCAAGTCCCAAGAAGCCTTATATTCATACCACGCCTCGAAATGCTCCAATTGCCAATTCGAAATCAATGGCGAACACGCCAACAAAGAAGCCTAACAACTCTGTCCCTACCAAAAATTCGAAAATTTGCAAACGACTTTTCCAAGATTCAACCGATTTTATGGAATAATGTTATCTATCTGTGATATTTCAATCTGTGATTTTAATAATTATTATTGTTCAATTAATTTAACATATTGTGAAAGTTACAACCAAAATTTATTGTGAATCTAGCAAGTAGCTTTTTAATAAAATTGTTTTTATTGAAATGTTTGTTTTTTGAGATTTTTTGGAAGTAATTGAGGTAAAGCGACTAAAGCGTAAACTGGCGAGCTTCATCAAATTTAAAAGTTCAGAGTGCATTCAGTGCATTATTTATTTCTTCTTTAATCAAGTTTCTGGCCTTTTTTATTTATTTGCTAAAAATGGAGCGGCGTTTAAGGGGGAGGGGCATTTCAGGGAATCATCAATCCAGGTCAAGAAAACAACAGCAGACGCCTTCCAACGCCAATGATGGATTTCGACCCCTGACATCGCCGGTGACAAAGATCAGGCGAAACAACACCCCTTCGCCCTTAAGACGAGGGGGTGTGGCTTATGGCCGTGGCTCAATTTCTCCAAGAAGTCGTGGGACTCGTGGGATTAAGAAAACGCCGCTGGAAAAAGGAGGGGTCTGGAGAACAATTGATGACGATGAGGTTGCAGCTGGCCCTGTATTGAGGTCACCTCGGGACAACTCCAATGACAAATTTCAAGAATTTCGTCGTCGATGGGAGGAGAAAAATAAGGGAATAGAGAGAAGGGCTCAAATAAAAGAGTCCAATCAAACAAGACCAGTAGAAAAAGTAGGACAAAGACCATGATTAATAAAATCCATATTATAAAATTATGGACCATAATTTATGGTCTTAAATATTAAAGGTATTGAGAGCTGGATCAGGGGGCAAAGAATCTAAAGGGGACGGTGAGGAAATTGGAAGAAAAGTGGCTACCAAGACGGAACTTGATGTTTGGGAAGATGAAAAAGATAAGCAGCCTTCTTGCCAGCTACCAGTATTACGAGACCCTAGGAAAGAAAATGCATTGACAAATAATATCTCAAAACAACGCCAAGATTCGTTTGGACAGAAAAGGAATGCAGTAACGCCACTATTATAATTTTTATTTTTTATTCATGCATTTATTCAGTCTTAAAGTACGAGATAAGATATTTAAAACCTGTTTTTTTTTCTTTGTACAGATGATGGGAAAAGCATCTTCCGTTTCTGTTGAAAAATCCGGTGCGTCGCGTCCAGTACCTTTATCTTGGCAATTGGCGACCACAGTTGGTGGCGGAAGTACCAGTAAAGTGGATGTACCAGAGTCAAAATCAACAGAACAACATGGAACCATTTCATTTGTTTCCCCTTTAGAACTAAGTTATCCACTTCCTCAAACGCTTTCTTCACAGTTGCATCAATACTCGTGGGACGCTAAAAGACGGGCAGATTCCAGCTTTGGAAGTTTTCTTCTGACCAATTCTATTCTCAATCCCATCCTCCCCACATTACCAAGAATCTCTAAACCAGAAAATCTCATTGTTATCGAAATCGATCCACAAGAGAACAAATCTAATAATGAACTCGAAAACTGGGATCCAATCCATTGAATTGGCACTCAACAGTCGTCTCAAATTCAGAATAAATATGAATTCAGCAAAAAAGTAAAAAGATTAATTAATTTTTATGTAAATAATAAGACAGCTTACTATGGGCTTGATTTTATTTTCAGGAAAAAAAGAGCATCATCACATTACAAAACATTGATTTGAAAAAATAGTTTTGTCCATTAGATTTTAGAACAATTATTTGTATCCTGTTATTCAGGCTATTCCACGTAATAATATAGCCTTGAATTTAAATTACTAACCTACTATATAGTATGTAATAGGCCGGCACAGTAGTGGATGATTCAGTATCGAATAGAATGACTAGTAAATTTATGCTTTAGTTTTGATGTTGCTTTACTGGTCACTGTCGAGCGAAACATTGTAGATTTAAATACTGTACAAAAAAAATGCATAGCTATTTATATTCATTCTAAACTATGACTTTGACTTTAGCTTTTGTTAGCTTCAAGTTTAATTGAAAATTACCATACTTTAAAATTACTATTGAATGTCTATTAAAAATGCCCTGAATGAGTTGAGAGAACCATCACTGGAAAATTTCACATGCAATGCAGCAACATTTAATTATATGATCCACAGTGGTTGGTAATGGCTGATTAAAGCAATAATTTTTTGACGCCTAGATTATTGCATAAGAATTATTATTTTACCTTTGCATTCCATTCTTTGAAGTCTGCATTATTACTTCAAAGTAAGTGTAGTTTTACTTGTTATTAAGTTGTGAAACAACTTAATGCATTTGCACGAGTCGTCCGTCTGTCTGTCTGTCCGTCTCGCGATAACTTTCGAACGCGTTAACTTTTTTGGGTTCTGTTTTCGGATTACAAATAATAGTGCTCCTACGCAGGATGAGTTTGAATATGGGCGCTATCGGCCTCGCGCTTCATGGTCCGCGCCCACCGCGCACCAAGAACTTAAGTGACAACATAGGGTAAATGTGGTATCGTTGGAAAGGTCTTTGAAAAACAAAAACAACGGTACCAAATTCGAATACGTGGCGTTGACCTAAGCGGTCTAAAAACGGTCACAAAGTTCCAAAAACACAAATGGGGTTTCTTTTCTCAATAAAATTTGACGGGGAAGACGAATTCGACATGCAAAATGACCTGTGACCTTGTCGTTACCATAAGG
>JAQIXN010002477.1:0-11466 GCA_034698145.1 Proisotoma minuta
AAAAAAATTGACAATTAAATGTTAAAGAACCACACCCCCTTAAGCAAATCTCGCCGAAGGCGGGCTTATACTCTAGTCAAGTATATATGGCGTCGATACATTATTGTCTACACTACTATATAAACATTCTTAATAAAAAATATTTCATAAACAATTTGAAACTTGTTAATTATTAACAATCAATGCATTTTTGACAAAAAATGTATGGGATTTTGATACTTTGATTTCAACAACAGTCTCGCCGATTGTTTTGTGTTGCTTACTTGTGTAGTTTCATTCATAAAAAAATGCCATTGACAAATTTCTGCATCTCCAGGAGCGATATTCACAAAAGAAGGTTAAACTTTGGGTTACCTTAACCCTTCGGGTAACCTCAAATTTTAACCTGTATTCACAAAATTTTACCTCAGTTTATTTTTTTTGGTTAGGTTAAGTTTAGAGTTACCCTAAAAATGCTTTGAGGGTAAACTTAAGATTGAATTTAAAGCGCAAAACTTAAACTTGACAGTGTGGCCAGTTTTTAAGGGATTATTTTTATTTCCCCCACTCTTTTGTTTGGGACTTGCTTTGTCGTGTCTATACCCCCGTGGAGAAAAAGGCTCGGGGGACTTTCGCCCTGGACATGAATTGGGGGATTGTGGTCTTCAAAGAGTTCGCCCTTTTGGTAGACGACGTCGAAAGTTCAACGGGGATTCGGCAGCGAGTGGCGTTGACTACGACTCACGAGACGGCACACATGTGGTAGTTTTTTAACAATTTCAAATCGAAAAGTTTAAATTAAAACATTCTAAATTTAGGTTCGGAAACTACACGACAACGCCGTGGTGGAACGACCTTTGGCTCAACGAGGGCTTCGCCACATTTGTCGAACACTTGGCCACGGATCATATTTTCCCAGAGTATTTAACGTGGGAGAGTTTTGTGGCGGATACGACAACAGCGGCTCTCGAGCTGGATGGACTCAGCACATCTCATCCCATTCAAGTTCAGGTTGATAAGCCCAGCAGCAGCAGTTATTATAAAGGTAACCCAAGAACGACATTTTGTGACATTTTGACCTTGAACCCTGCGTTCCATGTCGATAATTGTTATCGACAGAGGAGAAGGATGATCTAAAAATATTTTATATTTTAAGGTGCTTCCATTATCCGCATGCTGTACTCGTACATTGGCGAATCCGCCTTTAAATCCGGGATGAAGTTGTATCTAACAAAACACGCGTTTGGAAATGCGGAAACTGAGGATTTATGGGATGCCCTTGGGTCCGCTTCCGGTCAGCCCGTGGACAAAATAATGCCTGGATGGACGAAACAAATGGGATATCCCATTCTCATTGTCAAGGACGGGGGACAGAAGGGGGATGAGAGGGTTTTTAAATTGAGCTATGAAAAATATTTCAATAGTCCTAATTCTAGGGATAAAGAGTCTTTAAAAACTTCTTGGGCCATTCCAATAAGTTTCCGAAAACAGAGCGAGCCCCAAAAAGTTTGTGATGAGAAGGTGCTAATTGAGGTGGGACCACAAACGGAGTTTGAAGTTAAAGTCAAGGCCGGAGCTGGGGAATGGGTTAAGGTACTACCATTTTTAATTACAATTCGGTGTAGCAATTTAGTCAAATTGAAACTTTTTCTTCTCAGTTCAATCCAGACTACTTGGGCTACTATAGAGTGATTTACCCTGCCGAAATATTGAACCAATTTGTACCTTCCATTAAAGATAAAAGCATGGGACCAATCGATCGGCTGCAAATTCTGGAAGATATGTTTGCCAGCGTCATTGCGGGGCTCTCCAGCTCGGGGCAGGTAAGTTGTTGAATTTTTATTGGGCAAAAGGTCTGTTCCTTTTGATAAAAAACTAAACTGTGACACATTTCAGATCCTGGAACTACTAAAAGCTTACGAAGACGAGGACAACTACACAGTTTGGTTAATAATAAACAAGATAATCGTTGCATTCGCCACAATTCTTGAGGGGAAAGAATGCCAGACGCAGTTTAAAGCCTTTGCTCTAACTCTCTTCATAAAAATGGCCGTCAAGTTGGGATGGGAGCCAAAGAGCGGTGAAAGTTCGCACGATGCCAATTTGCGGACCCTTGTACTCAATCGACTGGTGGGACTGGAACATGAGAAGACTTTGAAAGAAGCTACCAAAAGATTCTACGCCTTTGTTGGGGGGAAAGTGACTCTTCATCCGGATACTAAGGGGGCAGTTTATAGGGCCGCAATTTTAGGGGGTGAGGGAGGATTTGAGGAGTTGTTGAAAGTAATAAAAATGACAGACAGACGCTACATTTCCTTAATGGAACTGAAATAAAATTGTTTTTTTAGCTCTATCGCTCAAGCGACTTGCTGGAAAAACTGCAAATATTCGTCAAGACACTGACGGGGAAGACCATCACCCTTGAAGTGGAGCCTTCCGATACCATCGAAAATGTGAAAGCAAAGATTCAAGACAAGGAGGGAATTCCTCCAGATCAACAGCGATTGATCTTTGCTGGTAAACAGCTCGAGGTAAGTCATACTTCCATTTTTTTCAAATTGTTTAAATTAATAAAAACAACTGCTAATTGATTTGTTCTCCGATTGATTTAGGATGGGCGTACCTTATCTGATTATAACATCCAAAAAGAGTCGACCCTTCACTTGGTCCTTCGTCTTAGAGGTGGGATGCAAAATGACACAATACCTTACGAATCAAAGCGAAACGTCTTAGAGTGGGCAAATTATGGGGATTCTTTTGCTAAATTAGGATTCTTAAAACGATTTTTTGATACTTTGGGGATGGAAGAAATTCATCACGCCAAAAACATGCTCAGTCACGCCCTAAAAAACCCTGCCAATAGAAAAAGAAAATGGACGGGACATAATCCAACGGATAGTTTCCAAACAAGAAATGCTCTTTTAAAAGATGCCCTTCAACAATCGGAAAATCCTTCAAGCCCTACAAAAACCGTCACAGTGTCAAGGCCTTTAGTGTCACGGCCTGTGGCGGTTATTCCTTGGTGGAAAGCATATAGTAAAGCAAATGTAGTTGGATTCGACGTAGAACACGTCCATTTAAAAGAAGTCATAGGGTTATCCAGAATAAGAGCGGGAAAAGTTGCTGTTGTAAATTCTAACTATTCTCCAATTTATGAATCAAAAGTTTTTCATTCCAAGGGATCATTTCTTTGTGGGAAAAAAGTGGTTGAAGTTAGTGGGATACGGGAAGGAGATCTCTTGAATGGAGTTCATATGAAAGAAGTAACTTATAATTTGGAAAAAAGCTTCAGAGACAAATTAGTTATTGTTGTGGATGGAACAACGGATTTTTCGAGCGTGGACTTGAACATCACAGATTATGAGATCTTCAATTTACAACAATTTTACAGACGAAGTGACGAAAATGCAGGATTTGGGACAATCCCTATGTCGTTGAGGGATATTTATTTCTTTGAATTCGGGGAAGACTTTCAAGGAATCAAAACACATTCTGCCAAGAAAGATGCAGAAGCGACCGTAAAATGCTTCATAGAAGGTTACGTTAAAAGAAACAACGGAAAAGCAACCGCAAATAATAAATTGCACTACGAAGTTTTTGATTCTGCAATCAAACTCAAGTCAATGGACAAAGAAAAGAAGTTCTATTGCAACACTGATAAGACCTTTAAAAAATCAATAACTGAAAAATGTAAATGTTATGACTGTAAGAGTTTGTATTTTGGGTTTTAATAATAAGTAATTTGCTTTCATAACATATTTATTTGGCAGTGACACATATAGGCCTTTACACAAATGCATGAAATACGAAGTTGAATCATAGAAGTAGAGATAAACAATAAATCAGAAAATCCAGTATTAAATTCAATAAAGTAGGAAAAGAAATTTGGCAGTGACACAAGGGCCGTTACACAAGTTATTATTAAATTAATCCAAAAGTCGAGCTTTTTTAATTTCAAGTTTTTCTTCCTCAATCTCATTGCGACGAACCAAAGCATTGTGTATGCTTTTCATGACCTGCAGCTGCTGCTCGAATAAGTCAACCTGTTTTTCCAATAATATTTCAGTATTACTTTTGATATCTCTTCCTCGTTTGATTATGGAAGATTTTGTTGCAGATGCAGTTGTCGGAGTTGAATTTGCAGCAAGTTGTGGACCGATGTTGGAAATAGGAATAGCTGGGATCAATGCGCTGGTCGAAGTTGCTGCTTGTTGGTTGGAAAATTCAAAAGTTGAAATAGCGTTGGTTGGAACTGCTGGAATTAATGGAAGAGGTTCTGTAAATATATCCAAAAAGTTTGTTTGGATTTCGATTGTCGCAACAGTGGAATCAATAGAAGTGGTGTCAAGGCCTAATTGTAATAAACATTAGTGTCACGGCCCACAGAAAATAACTATAAATTATATACCAATATGCATTTCTGAAGTATCAAAACCTCCTTCAATTCCAGAAATTGATGCTGTTGGGATTGTCGCCAAGATGTTTTCGTCAACTTGTTTAATATCAGCAGCACCCCCACCAGTTTTTCTAATTTCACGTTTGTTATGAGCCGCTGAAGCTTTGACAGAGGATTTCATATTTTTATACTTTTCTTTTATCTGTTCAAGAGTTCTCGGAAAAGAGGAAACAGCGTTGACAGCTGTTAATACTTCTTGCCATGCCTTAGTTTTTGTTTGCCTTGTGATTTGTGGTGTCAACCTTCCAAAAAGAATTTCGTAACGTTCCCTTATTGCAGTTGATAAAGCTGTTTTCTCCGACTCGGAAAAATTGGCAGCACGGGGCTTTATATCCGGTTTTGTATCCTCGGAACTCATTTTCTGTAATGTCACGGCTTTTAATGTCACGGCTTTTAATGTCACGGCTTTTACCTTACCTTAAATATTTAAAATGAGTCCGCTAATTGTTGTCGAAGTATTCTTGCTCGTTGGCGGGGGTTATTTTGACGAGAATTATTTTGAGAAGTAGAGTTATTTGTTGGATTTTGTGGTGGTGGGACGACTGCGTCTTGTTGTAAGGCTGGTATTATGACGTTATCTCTAAAATTTTCGTCCTCTGACGTCAATGGAATGCGCTTTTCAACGCAAATATTGTGGAGCACTGCGGCAGAAACAATTATTTTACACGCCTTGCTTTCCCTGTAGCAAAGAGTTCCGCCAGTTCTAAAAATAATCAAATCTATGATTAAGGGCGTATAAAATGAGATAACAATAAACTTACTTATCAATCGACCTAAATCTCGATTTCCAGGTACCAATTGCTCTTTCGACTATACTCCTTGCACGTTTTTGTCTGTTATTAAAGTTTCGGTGGCTGGCATCGTCATCCTCAGGGAATGGGGTCAACAGTCTTTCTTCAAGAGGATATCCTGAATCTCCTATTAATATATATTCAACAATAATTAATTTGTGTCACGGCTATAAATGTCAAGGCCAAATTAATTTTTACCTAAAAGCCACCCCTCCCCAAATTCTCCACTAATAATTCTTCTTCGAGCAGAGCAATCGTTGTAAATATAAGAATCGTGTGTTGCACCGGGATATTTTGCGACCACGTCGAAGAATGAGTAATTTGGTCCACAAATAACTTGAGTATTTATAGAATGAAATTGTTTTCTGCAGACGTAAATAGATTCATTGGCTCTGGGGGCAATAATGGGGACCTGTGATCCGTCGATGACCCCGATAATGTTTGGAAATCTTGACTTATTGAAAAAACTTTGTTTTATTGCGTTGAAGTCGGCAACCGTAGACGGAAACTGAATGACGGATGGCGTAAGGCTCAAAGTATAGTTCAAGCACTGATCAATAATTCTAGACACACTTGGTTGCGACACTCCCCCTAAAGATCCTAAGCACCACTGAAAAGATCCGGATCGCAAATGTGATAAATAGCACAAAACTTTTGTTTCTGTTGGAATTGCGGACAAAGTTTGGCCACTGATAGGCTCAAAGAGTTCAATAATTTCACGTGCACCCCAAAATGTAAACCCAGTGTGTTTTTGTATTTCAAAATCAGTCAAATGTTCCAATAATTTGCGACGCTTATAAACTTTTCTTCTCTCATTATCTAAAACAAACAATGGCACTGCCATAAGGTCGTGACACTTGAAGGCCTTGACACTTATGAGGTCTAATGATAAACATTAATTGAAACTAGTGATTAATTAAACTTAATTTGCTCAAATTAAAGAAAAAAAGTTATAATTCTCCAACTTAACCTTGCTTCTGAGCCGGGGTAAATTTAACAACATAATTTTTGGTTACTTTGCCCTCTAATTTGCTTCTGAATGAGCACATTCACAACTTGGGGTTAAAACCGAGGTTAGATTAAATTTTGGGGCAATTTTTTGGTTAGGTTAATTTTTTGAATAGGGTTACGACAAACCTGGGTTAAAATCTGGGTTACCTTCATTTGTGAATATCGCTCCTGAGTTTCCAACAGTCAAAAATGATGAATGATTCATTGATTAATTGACTTTAATTGTTGACTGATGGAAAGACAATGAGCATTGTCAAGCAAGTTAAAAATAGCCCTCCAATTTTCATTGTTGATGAAATCGAGCTTTGTTTTTGCATGAAATGCTTTGTTTTTAAGCTTTTTACATTTTTAATTGTTTGTCGTTAAAGTATAGTTTAATACGTATATAATTTAATTTACCAGTGGGTAATCTTGGCATTTCCCCCCAGGGGTCATGTATAAAAAGGCTGGATGGAGGTCATTTTGCATGTCAAATTCGTAAATAATGTCCACTTGGTAAATGACGACAAGTATCACATTTATTTAAAATACAAGACGTAACTAACTTAACAACTGATCAGTTCTTTCACGATACAATAATTTAGTTAAATAATTAAATTGCAGTTACAGCACCACTCGTTCACTAACACCAATAAATTAGACTACAACCACGCCCATTAAAGCTACGCTACGCTAATTAATTCCATAATTAATTAAATAATAGTTAAGGTGGGTGGTCTCTGAGTTTTTGGAATTCCATTAAATTAGAATTAGAGTCGCATTTACAGCAAATGAAGGGACGAAGCAACCGCGAATGTTGACCTTTAGCGGGAAGGTCGTGACCTGGGGTCAATGACCCATGAAGGGACTGCATGCAAAGTTTCAGGTCAAAAAGTTAAAGAGACAAGTTGCTTCGTCCCATAAGATTAATTGACTAAAGGAATGAATTTGATTTTGCGACTGCGTAAATGCCAATGTCAAATTTCCGCGCGGGAAATAATTTCAGAGTTGTTAGCGCTTTTGACTTTCTTGGCGCCGTTTTGAGGGAGCGCCGAAACTGAAGCGACTCGTTTCTTGGGACTTTTTGAAATGCCGTTTTTGGCAAAGTAGAAATGATCTAAGAGGGTAGAGAAGCCATTCAAGCCATTGGGGGGAATGTCTTCCCCCTCTTCCCCAGAAGATTCAGTGTTTCGGCGACGATTTAGGCGCCCGCGCGTGTCGCGGAGGCGGTACCCCTCAGAGTTTTCTTGAGTAAGGGATTTGCGGCGCCCGAATTTTCCGGTGGAATACCTGAAATTTTTAGAATTTCGTATAAGAAATTGAATCTAGTTTTTGAGTCAACATTTTTCTTGCTGGCTCGAGTCGAGTTTTATCTGTAACATTGGCTGGTTCGCGACTTGGCTCGATCTAGCCAATGTTATAGAGATAGGACTAGAGCGTTGCGTACCGTTCGCATGTCTGACATTCGCAGGCGGAGTTGTTGTCGCCGAAAAAGTCGCGGGAGTAGTAGCAAGTGATTTCCTCCCCAATCTCAATGTCCCTCAAAACCTGAATCACCGCAGAAGAGCGCCCCGTCGACACGTACTACAACAGAAATGGGTAAAATTAGTCACAAATTATAAACATGGCCCAATGAAATGACGATAGTATTCTAATTTTTGATAGCGCTTAAAAATTTCGATTTTTTGACAGTAAAATTGTACTTTTTAGAACTTGAATTGATTTTTACGCTTGCGCAACAACAGTTTTTGGAAAATTTTAGCAAACAAAGCTTTTAAAACACTCTGCATTATTGCTAAATTAAAAAAAAATAATTTTCACTCTTTTATACATAATTTTTATCAAAATTCCTCAAAATTAGTCTCAAAAAACGGCATGTGCCACACCCTAATCACTACCAAGTCTTAATTAAAGGGCAATTACCCTGCAATTTGGTTTGCAGTCGTGATTGACGTATGCAGCCGGTCCGAGCCAGAGTTGGGAGCATTTTTTGCGACAGCTGTACATGACGGAGAAGTCGTTGAGACCGGGCTTGAGATAAGAGGCCTCCTCCTCCCGCGACAACTCCGCGATGCAGCCCACCAACCACCCCATCTCCTCCCCCTTCCACCAATTGCGCGTGGCGCAGATCTTGGCCCCTTTAAACCCCTCCCCCGAGTAGCGGTAACAGGGCACAAGTCGGAAGCCTGCGTCCCCCCGCAAAATACGCAAGTAGCGGATTATCTGCAAGTAATAAATTGTTAAGTTGGCTGAAAATAGGGTAAAAATGATTATTTTCATAAAATCAGTTTTAAAATGTGCTATTTCTTTTAAAAATTAGGCCCAAAACTAGGCTGATTAATTTAAAAAACTGTTATAAAATTGAGCTTTAGTGTTTTAAAAATCGCAAATTATAAAAAATTGTTAAATCTGCAATTTTGGGCTAATAATTATCCACTGCTAGTTTAAATATGGCTATAAATCTTCACAATTATTAAAATAATATCAAACGAACGTTACAGTTTCCATTAAAAATGCCTAAAATTCTGCAATTTCTGATTAAATTGCTTTCAAAACTTTTAAAAATTGTCAAAACCCCCAATTTTTGGTTTAAAAATGTTTAAAATTATAAATACTCCTTTAATTAGCTTAAATTAGTGTTAACTCATTGTAAATTTACATGTTGAAACGCTGCGGGAGTGATTTCCTTGAGCTTCCAGCTGTCGAATAATTGTCCAAGCTCGGAGGCGACTTTGGAGTAATCATTATCCGCCACAAAACCCTGCAACATCTTCTTCAGTTGATAAGTGCGCCCTGCCCCCGCAAACGGAGACCTGAAATAATTAACACGGCCATAATTAGCAAAATTAACAATTAATCAACAAAATTTTGGAGTAAATTGCTGTTTAAAACTTAATTTTGAGTTAAAAACTAACGACTCGTCGAAAAGGGCTCAATTTGTGCCTAAATATACGACGTTGTCGAAATTTTGGACTAGAAAATTGTGAAAATCTGTTGAAATTTGACCTAAATTTGTCGAAAACTGCTCAAAAATGTTCATTTAGGGTTGATAACTGTTCAAACTTGAATAAAACTGGTCAATTTACAAAAAGTTCGCGACAGATTATAAAATCACCAACAATTAGCTCCAACAATTAACTTAATTAGTAATTTACCTATAGCCCATCTTCATTTTGTGCGTTGTAAATCCTAGAATTGGATCAACGACGAGGGCCGTCGCCAAATCATCAATATCCATCAGTTCCTTGGCGAAGAATCCTTCCAAGGGCGGGGCTGTGTCGAAAATCAGCCCGTTCGGCGTTGCAACCGCTCCATTTCCCCCAGAATTGTGATGTTCTTTAACAACAGCCCCGTTCTAACAATTAAAGCCAACAATTAGCTTTCTTAATTGCAATTAAATGGTGACAATTAAGTTCAAACCTCTGATCGGGGTCGGAGTTCGGGACCTCGAGTCATTCTCTCAATTAAATTGAACACTGTCGATCTAAACAATTAAAATGTGTTTAACAGCTGGAATTTAATTGTAATTAATTAAAGTTACCAGTCTGTAATGTGAGATTTTAAGACTCTTTAAGGTTTAATCACAATTAAGAGCTCCAACTAATTAGAAATAGTGGGTGCGAGATGAGCGGAAGTTAAATGCGATTTAATTTAACCGACTTGAGTTAATTGACATTTGGGTGGATTTGAGTGGAGCGCGGGGGAAAATTGAGATTTAAGATCGAGTGGAAATGGGGGTTGAGATTTGGATACAAAATGCGTTCAGATGTTAATTGTGGTGGTTAGCTAATTGCAATTAAAAATGTGAGATATACCTTTTGTAGCCCAGCTTGTGCTGATAATTATGGAAAAAGAAGGGAGAAAAATGGTAAAGGATTGAAGGAGTTGTGGGCATTTGAAAAAATGTTTGGAGTTGAGACTGTGAATTTGGAATTCAGGTGTTAATTGGAGCAATTAGTTAATTGTGATTAGTAATGCGAAGTGTATTTTAGGAGGTGGGGATTGTTTTGATTATTTGAGAGAACGAAGGGAAGAAATTGGTCAGAAATTGGCAATTTTTCGAATTTTTGAGTCAGAGATTTATGCAGAGTCGAGATTTATGCAGTTTCAGATGCTAATTGTTGCGTTGCAATTTGCAATTAATTAATTGTGATTAAAACTGTAAAAGATGGAAATTGAAGTTCAAGTTTAGCTGATAATTGTGGGAAAAAAGGGGATTGCTTGGGAAAATTGACCAAGCGAGAAACTGTAATTTGTATGCAAATGTTTACACTAAAAAAGATTTGGCCGAAGTTAGCTTTAAAATTAAATGTCATGAGCCATGTCTATTTTTTAAAAAATGCGTGTTAAAAAATTGTTAAAAACAAGGCTTTTGTAAGTTGGAATGCCAAAAAGTTTCATGTTTTGCCGTAGGGACGGTCAACTAAAGATAAGCCAATGACTTTTAATGACTATGACCCTTGACCCTTGAGATATTTGAAGTTCTTTTTACTAAATAAAGGCAATTTAATTTGGCTCATTTCTATTTATAATAGTTCTCTTTTATAGATTTTCAGCTACTTAAAATACATATGTCATTGATGCAAGTCTCAATTTTTGCTCAATCTCAACGTCTCATTTTTTTTGCTAAAAACTGAGATACGTTAAAAAATCTGAACAGGTTAAATTCAAATGTTTTTGGTTTTCGAAAAATGGTTTTGAACGAGGTCTTTAATAAAATAAAATCAGCGCTGCGCTGCGCTGTGATCAATAAGAGTTTTTTGGTTTTGGTTTTGAACCCATTTTTGGTTTTATATGTAACAAGTCAATGTATTTTGTATTTAGCTGGTTAGTTTTTATTTCAGATTGATTTTATAAAAGTATTTCAACTTTTGACATGCAAACATTTTATAAAATTTAATTTAATATGGACACAATGGATACAATAATCGGATTATCTTAAAACTGTCTACGCCAACGGAAGCGGTATTTAATTCATGTTGCCGCTCAAGGACAAGCCGCGCGATGACCATGAAATACGCGAGATCAAAATTCGAAATTAACCTGCGTCGAAAAATAATATTTTAGTGTTCGAAAAGTGGGACAAATTGACATATAAATTAAATTTGAAGTTGTTTCACAAAACGAACGAAACTGTGGAAGGTGGGAAATTAGGATCACAAAATTAAAGCATCAACTATATATGATTTAATCTTTAGCCTTTGGGTTAACTTTCCTTAAAGATGAATTATATTTGTTCACTTACTTTGT